>APFE031055237.1:67229-101635 GCA_000404065.3 Pinus taeda
GGAATGTGAAGGGTTTTTCCATTGTTTCTCAATAATAAATAGGCCTTCGAGCCTCATTGTAACACAGTTCAGAGGCATGTAGCCACACATCTCTTCTCAGAGATAGTTGCCATCGCCCTAGCTGGTTTATTTCCATTTCTGGTTGTAAGCATATTTCAGTATTTTCCATTAATGAAATGAAGTATTATTTCCGTTGCATCTTTGTGTATATGGTTATCTCGGCAATTTGTTGCATTCCTGTTTAATTTTGGATCACCAAGAGTTGTGGGTGAACTCCTAATTAAATCGCTGGTTCTGTGTGATTGTTTATTATTATATGTATTTATATATCGGTTTCAACACATTAATTTACAACATCTGAACAATTTAAAGTAAATACCAGCATACGCCTTAATATCAAGCACTTATTAATTTCCCATTGGTTAATCAATAAGACTTGGGAATATTTAAAGCTTTGGGAGTGGGAGAAGTTCTTGTAAGTTGGACAAGAAGCCTAAGTGCCCCATTTCTAGATCAGGTAAGGAGAGTGGGCCCGTTGTAGTTGCTACAACCATCCTCCAAAATTTTTCCTTAGCTTCGTTTTGGAGCCTCCCTACCAACCATCCTTAGTGATCCAGGTGGCTCTAGAGACACACACAGGACAAAGGGTTTAAGAAAGCTCGAAAATCAAAATGATAAGCATGCTTTCAAACCAAGACCAGAGCGGAGATCTCGTCGTCCTGATCGTAACAACGTGAACGGTTCATCAATCTGAGCTCGTATGAGGGAGAACGAGCCAATGAAATTTTTGATAAAAGTTGGACTGTGGGAGAAGTTTAAGTGTCCTACAATTGGACCGACCCCAAGGCATGAAACCTAGCTCCTGAAAGCGAGCGAATTTGTTGGATTGTTAATTTGTCTAATATCCCCTATATTAGACAAATTAAAAAAAAATGTGTTGTTGTTTTAAAAATAAAAAAAATATTGATTATGGGGTGGCGGGCCACCAACCCCGCCACCCCCTAACAACCAACACTCAAGTTCATTAAAATTGGGCCGTCAGGGCGTGACCCCCGTCGGCCCACCCAACCCGCATAAACCAAATAAAAATTAATTGGGTCGATGACCATCACCCCGCCGGACCCTCCAACCTCCACGTGACAACATAACATATTAAAACTTAATATGGGGTGGGCACGGGCCACCTCCAGTGGACCCGGTCCACACCCCAACTCCACATTCCATATTAAAGGAGGGGACGGTGGGAATTGAACCCACGACCGGTGGGAGGGCCGGCCCCGCCCACGCGGCGACCTCATATGTCACCACCTCCAAACAACATAACGCGCCAAAAACATTAATGCGCCAACGTTCAAACAATGCCCCATTCATATGCTGTAGAGATTAAGGGGCGGGCTGGCCAATGTGGCCCTGACCCCCAAAAGAAATAAATTTTCGGTTTTGTAAAACGATAAGGATATTAATATGGAGGGGTCGGGATTGACCACCTGACCTCCTTGCAATTCGCCTCCTTTACCAATCCACCTAAACAACTTATTTGATAAGTCCTCCCACAAAATTTATATAAACCCGTTCTTTTGTCAGTGTGCCCAGGCATGAAGGAACCAGGGGCACGCAAGGAAATCGAGACGTAAATTTTTTAATTAATTTATTGCAGGTGGAACCATGATTGAGCAAAATTCTCAGGGGGGTGAATTTTTTTTGCAGTGGACAAATTGGACAAATTTTATGTCGATCTTAGACGTCTCAGCGAGACAAACTTGATGGTGCAGTCTGTTTCCTGATTTGGGCAGCATATTTGTAGAGGACCCGGAGGAGGGAATCTTTAAGGAATCTAGGGGGAATCTAAAAGATTCCTTAAGCCCCAGATTCACTTTCTTAGAATTCAAAAATTTGATAGTCGATTTTGCACTATTCGACGCCACAAACCTGATGGTGCATTTAGATTTTCCATTTGCTCATTTCATTTTTCGGTCACTTTTCTAAGTGGAGTGCAGGTGTCAGCGTTCAACGTGTGAGCAATGATTCCATGAGACTCGACGCAGCGAGATTGATGGTACGACCAACTTCAGCAGTTTGACATCCTTTTCTTCAGACGGCCCCATGATGTGATGTATATGCAGTATGTTCACGTACTTATTTTGCTATGCATTGTGTTGCACATATCCCTGTTTGATGCTTAATATGGATCTTGTTTGTTATTTGTTTCATGATTCCTGCTTGATGTGATGCAAAATCATCTGTGGGATGTACTTGTTGTCATGATTCATCATATTTTGTTTGAGATCCCTTTGTCATTATGTTGATGGGATACTCATGTGTTGCCATGCATGTTTGCATTGAGTTCCCTTTTATGCCATGTTGGTGGGATGTTCATTATCATCATGCATGAGTTTATGTCATACTGATAGGAGTCCTTTTTTGATTGAGACTTCCTGTAGCATAACATCTCTTGGAGCCACTCCTGCGTGAGGGCATTTTCCTTGTATGATAATGACATCACCTCTTATGTACATCATCACCCTTTCCAGCACTTAATGCAGCGGCCTACACCATCTTGACCCCAGGGCCCGGAGACGTAGTTCCTCCTGGACGAACTCCGTTATCCACATCTCGTTATTTAATGTTGCTAATGATTGTCATGTTGCTTCTTCTGTACAACATGCATATCTGTTTTTTTATGCTATTTTAAATGCAATTTTAATCACACCATGAAAGTAAAAGATCTTGGTTAAATCCGGAAGCTGAGTCAACTCGGATCAAGTGGTATCAGAGCTGTCTTTGTGTGGAAGTGAATTGCAAGCATAAACAATGGAACATGCAGTGATAGAGGATGAAAAAGCAATGTATGAGACCATGCTCAAAATTTCCAAAAGGGTGGAAATAATGTATGAAGCTCTACAAAAAGAGACAGAGGAAAAGGAGCGATTACAACTTCAGTTGCAAACCACGGAAGAGGCCCTGGAAGAACTGAAGCACAACAACCAAAATCTTCAAACAATTAACGTTGAATTGAAGATGCTTCTACATGAAGGGAAAGAGGAAAAACAGAGTTTTTCTACAACAATTGCAAGCAAAAGACGAGGCCTTGGAAAATTTGCAGCATGACCCATGTGAGGTAAAAAGTAATTCTCTCAATTCATGTATGTGTCATGATGATGATTTCGTTGTTTTTGAAAATCATACCATAGGAATTGGCTCCAAAATATTGAAGAAAATGGGGTATGAAGGAAAAGGCTTAGGCGTTAATGGCCAAGGAATTGTCAACCCCATAAGAGTAGAAGAATTACCTTGTCAAACAGGACTTGGGTATGTCAGAAAGGAAGTTTGGGAATGCGCCGAGACAGCTAGTGAACCACCAACAACAGATGATGAGAAGCCCTCATCGATAAAGGAGGTAAAAGATGTTGATTTCCTTTCAGTTTCGTCTTCACATAGTATGATTTTTGTTGGAGATTTGGAAATCCCAATTACAAGGACAAACATGAGGCTCCTTACCAGGATGAGGTACAAGGAGGAAAAAGAACTTGGTGTTAATAACCAAGGCATAACTCAGCCATTGGAGGTTGTGCAGAGACCTCAATTTGCAGGCTTGAGATACATCGAGGGAGAATGCTCGAAGGTGTCATATTCTTCCGAGATATCGTCAAAATCGTCGAGGAAAGAGAATGATGGGAACACATCCCCATCATCCCATGGTAGTGCCCATGGCAGGGAAAGAGTTGAGGCAAGCTCTCATCGCCATACGTACACCAGAGACAACAAGGAAAGGTATAACCACTCTCGACATTCGAATGCTCATTTCTATTATAATCATGTTGTTAATGATGAGCGTAAAACATGGCATCGAAAAACATGTACCTTTTGTGGATTACATAACCATACATTTTCTAAGTGTTGGAAAAGAATGACAACACACAAAAGGGTTAGGCATGAAAGACCCCCTCAATAGCAGGTAAAGAAACATATTAAGCAGATTTGGAGGAAAAAGAGGTATTGCAGTCATTGCAATAGAGGTGGTCATCAAAGAGCCACATGTTGGAGGCTCCGTCCAGAAAAACACCTTAAAGACAAAGTGTCAGTGCATGAACCAGGTGAAGCAATTGTTTGACAAGCAAAACCACCACAGGGGGGTGACCCATTCACATTGATAAGTGAAAAATGGTTTCTAGATATTTTAGCTTGTCATGGCCGTGCCTTTGTAAATCATCTATTGCATTTTAAAATGTAAAAGTGATGATGTGTTTCCATCACTTGTTAAGCGACAATGATGTCTGGTCTTATTTTAAGTTGCATGATAAACTGTGAAAGTGATGTCGTGTTTGGCCTTATTTTTGTAAATCATGTGTTGCAGTAATGATGTGTTTTCCATCATTTGTTGAAGCAACAATGATATGTTGGCCTTGTTTTCGTAGCTAGGTTATTTTGTTCACCTTGATGTAAAATTGACCACCGAGTATGTGTTATAAACTCGTGGCAAGTGTGGGATGCTTGGGTCATTAGTTGGTCATGAAAGTCAAGCATGTAATTTGCAAAACAATGTACTATAGGTTGCAGGTGTCGGCTCATCGCTTAAGGTTCTGAAGAGCAAAGGTGAAGGAGATGGAAGCGAGATCTTTTCAAGAACGCTTGTGATGCAGACAAGGTTCACAGAAGTTGCATATTATTTTTCATGCTTTTGGAGGACCAAAAGCTCCTCAGTGGGGATGATTGATCCGGGTGGCTCCAAAGACACACACAGGACAAAAAGGGTTTATGAAAGTTCGAAAATCAAAGTGATGAGAATGCTTTCAAACCAAGACCAGAGCGTCGATCTCGTCGTCCTGATCATAACAGTGCGAACGATTCGTCAATCCAAACTCGTATCAGGGAGAATGAGTTAGTCAAAGTTTTGGTCAAAGTTGGACTATGGGCCAGGTTTAAGTGTCCTACAATTTTACCAACCCAGAGGCATGAAACCTAGCTGCCTAAAGCGGACGAATTTGTTGGATCGTTAATTTGTCTAATATCCCCTATATTAGACAAATTCAAAAAAAATGTGTTGTTGTTTAAAAAAAATATATTTATTATGGGGTGGCGGGCCACCAACCCCACCACTCCCCAACGACCAACACTCAAGTTAATTAAAATTGGGTCAACAAGCCGTGACCCCCGTCGGCCCACCCAACCCGCATAAACCAAATAAATATTAATTGGGTCGGTGGCCATCACCCCGCCGGACCCTCCAACCTCCACGTAACAACATAACGTATTAAAACTTAATATGGGGTGGGTGCGGGCCACCTCTGGTGGACCTGGCCCACACCCCAACTCCACATGCCATATTAAAGAGGGGATAGTGGGAGTTGAACCCACGGCCGGCGGGAGGGCCGGTCCTGCCCAGCGGTGACCTCATATGTCACCACCTCCAAACAACACAACGCGCCAAAAACAATAATGCGCCAATGTTCAAACAACACCCCATTCATATGCTATGGAGATTAAGGGGCGGGCCGCCCAATGCGGACCCGACCCCCAAAAGAAATAAATTTTCGGTTTTGTAAAACGATAAGGATATTAATATGGAGGGGTTGGGGTTTGACCCCCCGACTTCCTCCTTGCAATTCACCTCCTTTACCAATCCACCTAAACAACTTATTTGATAAGTCTGCCCACAAAATTTATATAAATATGTTCTTTTGTCAGTGCATCCAGGCATGGAGGAACCAGGAGCATGCACGGAAATTGAGACATAAACTTTGTAATTAATTTATTGTAGGGGGAACCATGATTGAGCAAAATTCTCAAGAGGGTGAATTTTTTTGCAATGTCCAAATTAGACAAATTTTATGTTAATCTTACACCTCAGTGACACAAACCTAATGGTGCAGTCAGTTTCCTGATTTGAACAACAGATTTGCAGAGAACTTGGAGGAGGGAATCTTTGAGGAATCTAGAGGGAATCTAAAAGATTCCTTGAGCCCCAGACTTTCTTAGACTTAAGAAATTTGAGAGTCGATTTTGCATTATTTGATGCCAAAAATATAATGGTGTGTTCAGATTTTCCATTTGCTCATTTCATTTTTTGGCCACTTTTCTAAGTGGAGTGCAAGTGTTAGCATTCAACATGGAGTAGTCATTCCATGAGATTCAATGCATCGAGATTGATGGTACGACTAGTTTCAACGGTTTGACATCCTTTTCTTCAGATGGCCCCAGGATGTGAGGTATATGCAGTATGTTCATGTACTTCTTTTGCTATGCATTGTGCTGCACAGATCCCTGTTTGATGTTTGATGTGGGATCTTGCTTCTTACTTGTTTCATGATTCCTGCTTGATGTGATGTGGAATCATTTGTGGGATGTACTTGTTGTCATGATTCGTCATGTTTTGTTTGAGATCCCTTTGTCGTTATGTTGATGGGATACTCATGTGTTGCCATGTATGTTTGTATTGAGATCCTTTTTATGCCATGTTGGCAGGATGTTCATTATCATCATGCATGAGTTTATGTCATACTGATAGGATTCCTTTTTGACTGAGAGTTTTTGTAGTGGAATATCTCTTGGAGCCACTCTTGCATGAGGGTATTTTCCTTGTATGATAGTGACATCACTTCTTATGTACATTATCACTCTTTCCAGCACTTAATGCAGCGGCCTACACCATATTGACCCCGGGGCTCAGAGACATAGTCCATCCTAGACGAACTCCGTTATCAACATCTCGTTATTTTATGTTGCTGACGATTGTCATGTTCCTTCTTCTGTACATCATGCATATTTGTTCCTTTATGTTATTTTAAATGCAATTTTAATCACATCACAAAAGTAAAAAATCTTGGTTAAATCTGGAAGCTGAGTCAACTTGGATCGCTTAGAAGCATGTCTTGCACTGTCAAGTACATTAGCTTCAGCTAAATTTTAGTGGCTTGCCAGCCTGTGCATGTCAACTTGCTTTTCTCCCACCACAGGCTACCATTCCATTCTTAGGTAATTTTTCTGGTTGAGATGCTCCCCCTGAAAATTGCGCAATTCAGGAGGGGAACGAACCTTCCCTCCAGAAATTGCGCAATCTTGCTGGGCTCCAGAATTGCACAATCCAGCCAGGCATCCCCCGCTTAGGAAATTGCGCAATCTAGCCTGACATTGGGCTTCAACCCAGAAATTGCACAATTTTGGGAGGCAGTGACTTGCTGACTCCAAAATTGCGCAATGCTTGAGGGACAACCAGCCTTGCTTAGCCTAGAAAATGCGCAAATCCATTTCCCAGGCTTGCAGACTGCTGCATGTGCCTTCCGGTTGACCGGTTCCACCCGAGACTGAGCAATCTTGATTTGCATGCATGGAATGCTTTTCCCGAAAATGAAAAAAATCAACATGAAGAAAACATCCCTATATTTTAGGGATTTATTTTTTAGCAACTAGAGGTTACATGCAAGGATCATTTTAGAAACTTCCCTCCAAGTGTCGCTTTTTCCTAGGTTTGTGGCATGTGCGTCATAAGCCTCAAACTTATTTATTCTATGCTACAAAGCTCATTCCTCACATTGATCTTGGAGCTCTGACATCCCACATTGCATCTAGGAGTTGTCAGCACGTTCAACTCATCTTTTTCCGGTTAAGTTCGCTTTACATGTTTTTTGTTGCTTCTCTATCACTTTTTGTGTTTCAGCTTGTGTGAGCATTGTCTTCTTGGTTTCAATGAACACTTGTTGTCATTTTTATGTATGTTAGCTTGTACAAGCACCATCTTAGTTTTTATTTGCATCTCACTACTGTTGCATGCATGGCATTGTTTTGCACTGACAATCACCCTTGCGGCGACTTGCTTCACAAACATGCATGCTTTCTCGTTTTTTGAATCTTGCATTCATTATTTTCATGCATGATCATACACTCTTGCTTACACTCAGTCTCGCCATGCATTCGAACCTTCACATGTTTTCAGTTACCCGTCAGCAGGTTTGAGTTGCCTTGGCCCAGGCCTTGCCTTGCCTGGACAACAATGCACATTTCTGAGAATGAAGGCACTACCTTCCTGCCAGAAAATGTTAAAAACTAGCAAACACTGACCTCCAGGCTTTCTTTGCACAGTTCTAGGAGGCAATGCCCTGCTGGCCCCAGAAAATGCGCAATGCAGTTTGTGGGTTTGCATGCCTTTGGTGATTGAAACAACGTGTTGCGCAGTTTCAATCCTCAGCAGACCAGGTTGAACCATGCATTGCGTAGTTCTAGCAGTCAATCAGCCTCCTGACAGCCTGGACTATGCCTTGCACAGTTTTGGTAGTCAGTCTCCCAGCCTCCCGATGAAAATTGTGCAATCTTCACTGTCAGTCACCCAGGTATGTTGCATGTCAGTGCTCAAATTTGTTTTGGTTTCGAACTGACAGATTGCTTGCGATGAGTGTTTCTATGTCTCCAGGTATAACAGGTGTTCATCAATTTCTCAACAGTACAAGTACAATGTCCTCCAAGAGAGAAGGGTCAAAGCACACTGTTGGTAGTGCAACTAGAGATGCGGTTGAACAAGTGTCTATGACCTTGCCCATTTACGAAGATCATAGACAAAGACATCAAGATGAAATGGCAGGACATCAGACACTTTCTCGGGAAAATTTGAGGAAGATCTGGAAGACCACAGTGTCTAAGTCAACATCCACAAGTCTGGCTTGTACCAGATTGCATGCAGGTATTCTGTGTTTCCATGTGCATAAATGATCCACTAGATTGTCTCGCACACTGATCCTAAGACGATGACATTGAGCAGTATCAGTGGGATAGAGCTTGCTAACTTCAAGGCGAAGGAATTTTAGTAGATGTATCACTTGCCACAACCGTTGATTACAATGGAGAAACCCTTCAACAAACCCAACAACGACACAAACTCGACAGGTATCTTGAAGAGCTGGGTGAAAGAGCTAGCCAAGTTTAGGAGAACACCTAGCCTGGTTTACAAGACAAAGATACTGTGAAAGGCATATCAATACTTGGTCATCTTTGCATGTCGCTTATACGACCAAGAGAACATAGAGGCCTTCCCGCAGAGCTGGGTGATTGCATTGGATCAACTGGTCAACAAAGGAAGGCCATGCAAGTGGTCCGACATGTTGTCCCTTAGGTTGAAGGAACATGTGATAGAAGCTCAAAATCCACACAAAGGTCAACAAGCATATATATACATGTCCGCATACATACTGGATGCAGTCCGTGCCCATAAACATTTCCCAGGCTTGAGTTGGGCATGGAAACTTTCAGAAACCTCTGTGCACACTTATTGTAGATTGTTCTCCGAATGCAGCTTTTGCAGAGTTATCATACAATTGTCAGACTACTTTGTCACCCTGGTGTACAAAATGATATTCAAGCAAGATCCACCTTGCATGTCGCAGACAACAATGGAGACATTGATCGACATAGCAGATTGGTATGCCTCACTCCTTGGCACCTTCATACAGATGTATAATGTGAAGAATCCTACACATATTTTACCAAATTTTTCCGTAGACAAGCTTGTCATGCAAGAAGTGTCGTATCACATCTCGACAAGGTTTTTAGCTAGACTGCATAGGAACAAGAAGGCACCTTGGCCCGCTCTTCCTTTGTAGATCGAGTTATACGAGATACGAAATCTCAAGCATGTTGAGGCCGAAGCGAAGGAGTTCAAGAGATTCACCTTCAACACCAGAAGTTTCAATTCGTATGACCCACATTTGTTGGTGAAGGAACATTATGTGAGAGTGTGGTTTCCTTGGATCCACGGGGCATGTCATTGGCCTTAAGAAGATCCATGGAGATATTGTCACCAACATCTCCAAGCTCAATGAAACAACTGACATAGCTGTAGAGTGGTTGGGAAAGCATAAAGAAGCATCATCTCAAAGAGAACCATCATTAGCAGCAGCAGAGGGTAACGTACCTGCGCATGACAAAGGTAAGAGAAAGGTTGTTGACAGCGTAAAGGCATAACAAAGCTGCAAGTTCAAAGAAGATATACTTGTGATGAAATCAACTTTGGAGATTGAGGCTAAGAGGCGACAGTGCAACAAGAGGATCACACAAAGGCTAAGAGAGAAACAAAGGATGGAGGAAACAAAAAAGGAGTTGCAAGAGTTGAAGCAACAACTCTAGGAAGAATAGGAGCTACGCAGAAGAGAGAAGTAAGCGCTGCAGAAATAGGTACAACAAGAGGCGCAAATTGCACAGATTGATGAAACTGCGCCCATACAGGTTATAGACTCATCCGAGCAGCTGGTACAGAGAAGACAGGGTGAGCAGTCGCAGGAGCATGACTTAGCTCAAGCGATTAAACATATGCTAGAACGGATGGACATGGATATGGCCAAGCTAGAGTTAGATCAGGATATTGATCTCATGCCTCCTAACCGAGAGGTCACCCCACAGGCTTTGCCAGATCCAGAAGCAGAGAAAGTCCCAAGCGATCAAGGAGACACATAGATCCTTGAAGACAATCTAGAGGCAGAGATGCGCAACATATCTTTCAACGAGTCACAACACAGAGTTGTGCAGTCGCGTAAAGTACCTACTCCGGATGTTCACATATCTCATGTGCTGTTTGAAGAACGAGAGGTCGTATCTAATGTGCGCTAGCATCCAACAACATTTTCCGATGCTACCAGAGCATATGCCGAAGCCACCAGCTTGAGTGTTCAATTCTTGATAATAGGGAATGAGCGAATGGCTAAGGAATTAAAAGCGACCAAGCAGAGAGGAGAATAGATTACATCATCCGCCCGAGCAGAGTTGAGGAGAGTGATACTGGATGAAGTATTGTCTCTCGAAGCAGTCATGCAAATGTTGTATTCCAAATTCAGCACCATGCACAAGTCAGTTGTCCATCTCAACGGTTGGCAACAACATTGTGCTAGGAGAGCACGTATCTTGTCAAATTTGCACATTACTGTTGATCGCATGAAAACATTGACAATGAGGTACAAAGGAGACCCATTGCACTTGCCAAAGATGATGAATCCCAAGGCAGTAGAGTTGAAGGCATGCATATAGAGTCAGATCCGGAACTATGAGGAACTCTCGCAACTCATCACTAGTTTGCAGGCTTCACATGCACGGGTGTTCAGAAGCATATATGTCATTGTGCGTGCACACACGTTCCCATCTATTGGCACACTCACCGAGGCAAATTCAAAGAAACAAGTTCGACTGGAGCTAGATATGTGCTTTGATGAATTGATGCGCATAGCCACCAACGCAGACTTGGAGATCAGCTCAAACACTATGCATCAATATGTTGCTGGTTCGGTTGCACTCAAGACTATGATGCGCATGTTATTAGATGAGTTGGACAGAGGTGCCAAATCAGTGTACCCGGATGCAACGGAGGTGAGAGTTCGCTTCCAGTAAGATGTCACCATTGAGCATGCAGACACCATCACAAACTACTAAACTTGGCATCAGTTCGCCACTGTTGATCATCGCGAGGATGTCGAAGAGTTGGTCTTCCCACAACTACCCAAGTCTTAGTGATAGCTTGCATGGCTTGCTCAAGCCTATTTTGTATCACATGGGTACATGTGCATATTGTAATGTAACATCTTGTAGAAGTGAAAGACCAAGTGTCGATGGTCGAATGTAACAGTCATGTAGTAGTTGAAGAGTCATGAGGGTAGGTGAAGAGTCACAAAGGGGAATGTCAAGGGTCACCCCGCCTTTTTCTCTTTATAGAACCTCATAACTCATTGTATAGGCCTTTGGGAGCCAAGCTTCCTAGAGGTGTATCTTAGAGAAACCTTGGAGTGTATTGTAATGAGCCTTGGCTTCTCCAGATTGTAGAGCTAGTATATCTCTTTGGAGGTGTAGGGAACAATAATTGTAATGTTCTGTTGTCAAGACTAGTAGTTGGACATGGTTGTATGTATGATTGGAACTTTCATTTTCTTAATATAACAGAGCCAACATGTTTCATGCATATGTTGTTATTGTATTTCAGCTGTTTTGGTTACTATAATGATATATGTATCTGTTTTCTTATGCATGTATGTATGGACTTTTCTATATATGTATGCATAAACCTTATTGAGATGCACTGTTGGTTTAACCACCACTTTGGATTGTTGGTTCACCTGCCTTCCAGCTTGTAATGTATCTTTGCTCGTGTGTTCCCTTCCAAGCCGCGTGTTTCCACAAGTTTCCAAGGGGCACACTTATTCCACTTTTCCTGTGTTATAACCCTTCATGCACCTTTCTTGGCTTGTTGTACTTGTCACACCCTTGCTACCAACAAGGACATCTCGCTTGCCTCTGCGCGCAACCACGGTCAAGGCGATACCGTACGACCCACTGCTGGGACTCCTACACCAAACGGTCTGAGGTCTAGTTGGGACTTCTTACCGGGGAGATCCTCTGACATGTTGGCAGGTCCAACACCGTCAACAGGGCCCAACTCCCTAATCAGGGCTGTGGTGAGATCAAGAAGTGATAAAATGCTCAAAAGTTCTGAATTTCACTAATCAAAAGGATAATACATGTATGTTGTTACAGAATCAAAGTTAACGTAATTCCTTGCGATCTTAACTGCTAGCTATCACAACCCCGTAAATTTACTTATACAATTTGTTAATACTAATAGCTCCTAGAATTACGATAGCTATATGCCTACAATTACATAGTGGTTTCTTAAGCAAAACAGAATATAAAACAACAGTGCATTGGTTAAAAGATTGATCCACTGTTGCAATTGATGTCTCAAGATAGCGCTGCCAGCTGGATGGTCACCATTGTAGAACCACGACCTTGATCATACTTCCTCCAAATCTGCAAGAATAATCGAATTAGCAATCCACTTAGGAAACAATCCCATATGACTATGCTTCATTGATTAATGATTCATAACGACATAATAAAAGGTATACCTGTTGAATTTAGAATGTAAATTGGCCAACAATGGTGTAAAATGGATACATGAAACAAGGTAAAAAGGTGGGTAAAACAGACAAATCCAGCCACCAACAACACCCACGTGTGACTCATGTGGTCTTGCCATGTTATCCACGACACCTATATGGCATCCATGTGGCCATGATCACACATCCATGGCATTTTCCACTTCAGCTACACTAGTGGCTCCCATAGGGTTTGACCTCTTCATGGTTTGCTACAATTTTATGTTATATTTGGTCCTAAGGGAAATTTGAGTGCACACTAAAATTCCCAAGTGGTATTATCTTGCAACAACTAGCCATTATCTCAAGAATCAAGTCAAAATTGTGCAACTTCTTGGACCTAGTCGTTTTCCACTTGGAGGGGGATCTAGATCTCTCTATTTTTCTATAAATTGAGCATAAGGCTTTTCATTGTAATAATCTTTGGATGTAGTAATTTGCTTTGGAAGCTCTGTAATTTATTTTGGATTAATAAAGTAAAAGTCTTTGCAAGCACGAGCATGTGTGTATGTCTGCGACTTATCATGGTAAATTTGTTCAGAGTATGTGCCTAATTTTCTACTAAATTTTAACGTTGTTATTTTCATATGCCTTTGGGATTTATTAGTATACATGTATCTTGCACTCTTATTTGGGTTGAGTAAGCATTGATAATTTGGTAGATATATTGGTTTTTGTTTAAACCCTTAGACTTCCCTTTTACTGTGTGAATCAATCCCATTAAGATCTAACAATTTTTTTGAGTGTTCGTAGAAATATGTTTTGAATTAGATCTCAAGCATGTGGGGAAGTTTCCAGCTAAACCATCCCACTCTTGAGCATGAAGACTAAAGAAACCATGGTGGGACATTTCAAGGAATAATCATAAAAACATTGTGAAGGGGGTTTTCCTGCCTTTTACTCAACCTAGATCACTCATTCAAAAACTTAAATTTCTAATTTTTTTTGAAGAGATTTACTTGATAAATGTGCTATTTAAATAGCTAAAATATATATTTATATATATATTTGTGCATAAATCTAACTTTCTATATATTGCACACATTTTTTTTATTTTTTATTTTTTTGAATCTAAGGTGAAAAACTCGGGTTGGGGATAATTTCGTTGGTAAGTTTTTCGTTTGGAGCCATTTTTTTTTAAGCCTACATGACTAGGTGCTTGCATATTTTAAAATTCCTTTTGTACAATTGTCTAGCTTAGGCATTTTCTCGAAGGCTGCAAAGTTTTGGAGCTTCAAATTTCTCAATATCATTTACATTTTCGTAGAGATTTTTTTAGATTGAATTTCTTCTTAGGTCAAAGCCGTGAAGTATTAAGGAAACTTTTCTTCTTAATTTCTTTTTTTTAAAGGAATTTTGATCTTAAATTCTTGTAGGGTTCTGACACTTCTATTTTGCAGATCGAGAGGGTTTCTTCTAGAGGAGAGATCAAAATTTGGAAAGGAAATTTCATGGTTGAAAACATTGCGATTTTAGTTTTGTTCTTCGTTTCCTTTGCAGGTCGAGGAGATCCGTCTAGGAAAAATCACGAGCTCTTCTCTCTCTGTCACTTATCCATTTGAAAGGGGTTTTTTCACATAGATTCAACGTGAATTTCCTTTGACAAATTTTCAAGGTCGTAAGGGTTTTAATACTCATACTTTACATAAATCACCGAGTTCTTCACACCGAGTTCTCTTGAAGAGGGTTCTTAATGTCATTTTAAACATAATTTTTGTTTGGGGACAAAATTTTTGTGATAGCTACATGGTTATAAAGTATATATTTTGTATTCATCTATGATTGAATTCACCTTAAGATCGATTTGGGAGGCTGCAAGCACTTTGCGGTTTGGATTTTTATTGTCTAATTTTTTTATAAACTAATCTCCAATATCGGGCAGTGATCCCTGTGTTGTTTGAGAACGGATTAAACGATATTTCCATAACCCTTACTAAGCCAAAATATTTGAACATTTATTCCCTTAGCGAAACATTTTGTCATCAATTAAGACTTGTGAAAGCTTCTCTCCTTCAGGTTCGAGGGATCATTTGGAAACCTTATCTTATGATGTGAAAAGGACAGGTTGGAAGAAGCTATAAGCAGGTTGGAAGAAGCTATAAGTAAGAATTTTTGAGAAAATTCACCCTTTGGAACTTAACAAATTTCCCTTATCTAATACAAATTAAATCAATCCTGGATCATTTTTGCAGAAGGATGTGAGCCCCCGGGCATCTGAGCCTTGCTTTTTCTCCAAACGGAGAACATTTGTTTCACTACTGCAAGGTGTTATTTGTCTATGAACTGATCTCACTATTTTGTAGACCTATTTGGAAATTTTACAAAGATCGGTTTTGAATCCTTGATTGCTGATCTATATTTGAGAGCTAACATATTTTGTAGGAGTGTAGGGTTATTTTGGTTGAAGGCATATTTGGTTCTTGAAGGACTCTTCCACAATTTGTTGGTTGTTTGAAATAGTTTGATTTGGTGCGCCAAACATTAAAGGTACCCTGTCAAGTAAGTTTGAACTGAAAAATTCGCTAGCAAAAGTTAATAAATAACTAAACCATAAAACACTAAGAATATTGCACAATAATCATAATAAAATTCTGAAGTATTTTTAGTGAATTGCATTGACTAATTTGAGGCACCTTGTCAAGGTTCTAACCTTGTGGTTTAGTTCTTGTTGCACAACAGTTATGTGAAGAATTTGTTCACAATCTGATATGTCTTAAGCATTTTCACCTGACTAATACATTCTAAGAAATCATAACTGTAAGCACTTAAAAAAATGAAGCTCATTTACCTATTCTTTGAAGAAAGGCCTTGTAATATATGGCAGATCACTGAAAACTAGTCCCTTATGCATAATAATACTTGATCTCCTTTGAAAAATTTATTTGAAAATTGTTACTAATCTCCTTGTAAGCTACCTCATTTAAGTGTTGCTTAGAAAACCTTTGTTGGTCCTAACTGTCCAAGAAAACAAAGAGAATTATAATAATATCATTAACATTTAGGCTTTGGCATTGTTTCATTTAAGAGGCGATTTGGTAATTGGATCACTCAAAACCTGATTTCATCTCAAACACATATTTTTGCTAATCCAAAGGTTGCTCTCTTTTCTACATCTTGTTTAGAAAAATAAGTAGGAATTATAAGATTATCAATGGCACTTTGAAGTTGGATTTGCTTGCATTTAAAGGCAACTTGTTAAATTATCTAACCAACTGCGATTTTCAATCTAAATCTGGTTTACATTTCTACTTTCATTTGAACGTTGTTGAGTGCACCTTGTCTACATTTCTAGATCTAAGTAGTTACCTTAGCAATCTCATCTACTATCGTGTAAGTGTGCTACTTCTACAAAACTTTGCTTATTCACCTATCTAAATAAGTGAAAATATGTAATTAGCACACTGTTATCTAAAGGCATTGCGAATTTGCTCTAACGTCTAAGCTTCTATATTGGGCATATTGTTAAATTGTGATAATATTTATTTCATTTGAAAAGTTATAATGTTTCTTTTGTACTTATCTTTTAATCATATTGCTCATTGTGTTTGATAATCTTTATTTGAGCACTTCTCTTTGAAACAAGTACAAATTTCAAGTTTTCTCTTGCAAGTTATAAATCATTGCTCATATTTTAATATAATGTCATTTTCTTGTAATCACACTCTTCTTGCAACATTCCTTATCTAGTACTTGAAATATTTTTGTGTATGTGATATAATCTATACTGAGAATTGTTCATGAGGCACTGGTCTCTATTTGATAATCTTAATATTTCCTCATTAGTTTCAATTATTTCATCTTGTTAAGATATACTTCGCTCACTTGATAATAACAATTTCTAATTTATTATAATTCAAGTTTCCTAGAGAGGTAGTGATCTTTCCCTTAGTCTCCTAGTACTTGTTGTTCCAAAAAGTTTCCCCTTCCATCCATCTTTAGGGACTACCCCCTTGAATTAGCCAAGAGAGAGTCTAGACAGAGGGAGTGGGGATCAGAATGAAAAACCCTACTCTGAGTGTTTCTCCTTAGGTGTACACTTTAGGCGACAACACAACTAACCACCTTGATCTAGATTCAAAACATTAGATAAGTGCTCAAGGCAATTCACACCAATAGAAGTCAACCAAATCACACAAGAATCTAGAGCACACAATGTCTCCACCTCACAACTAGGAGTCCTGAGCACACAATGTATCCACCTGCCAAACACTTCATGGATCTAGAGCACATAGTGTTCCACCTGCAAAAAATTGTCGGGATCCAAAACACACAATGTGTTCACCAATCATATTTAATTCGTCGAGAGATTTTTGGCAGTATAAATTTTACTCTAATCTGATCTTTGGATTGACAATTATGCCCTTCCAAATCTTGAAAAGTTGACACTTGCCACATCAACAAGATGTTGTTGTGTGGCACCCACGTGATACCCAAGTGGTATTAACATGTTATTCATACCCAAGTGGTATTAACATGTTATTCATGACACTTATGTGGCAACACATGACCATGGTCATACATCCATGGCACTTTCCACTTAAGCCATAGTCACAGGTCCCACAAGGCCTGACCTCTTCGTGTTTGCTACACTTTACGTTATATCCGATCTTGAGGTAAATGCGAGTGTGAACTGAAATTCCCAAGTGGAATCTATGTCGGTCCCCCAAACCTCCAAACCCCCAATCTTTCATTCAAAGAATCCAATCCTGGCGCTCATCCAGGGCTATATGTATTTGCACCTTACCCTCACCCTTGGATGTCCTAGACTCTTGGATACATCTACCTATCTTAAATTACATCTAGCCCAGATGTAAAATCCCACAGGTGACTCATTTAGTCCCGGATACAAGTCTGATTTCCATAGTGCTTAGGCTTAGAAATTCTAAGGGATTTCTAGGGACTTGCCCAAGTTTTCCTTGAAGCCTACTGTTTCTCCAAACACCAAATTTTACAGGAATGAAACCCTCATTCTAACACTAGCATTCTTGATATCTTTTTCATGACCATAATACATCAATGAAGCTATAAACATGCCCACTAATGGGTATTGAAACAAGCCAAGGCATGGTTGCACTGCATTGCAACGCAAATACAACAACAACAACATATCCTACCCCAAAATGGGTACCACATAATACAATTAGATCCATTGATAAATCATACATTGCAACATCATTAATTCTTTACTATGAATGACAATCAATCAGTCTTAAAAATTCAAAGA
The DNA here is from genome assembly GCA_000404065.3 of Pinus taeda. Classification (NCBI taxonomy): domain Eukaryota; kingdom Viridiplantae; phylum Streptophyta; class Pinopsida; order Pinales; family Pinaceae; genus Pinus; species Pinus taeda. The sequence continues at coordinate 85,353 of APFE031055237.1, forward strand.
TCCATGAGCACATCAAACATTCATAACATACATTTATACCATGCCAAACAATGGAATTTACACACTGTAATAATTTAAATGAGCATATTAATCATTCATGCAATACCATATGGATAACTTTGTGCCTCAATAAAGTACCAAAAAACATAGAGGTATCTAAACCCCTCATAACCATGAGAACATATAGATAACACCTTATTAGAGACAAACATGAATATCATATTCCTCCATTAAAAATGCTGATACATTCATTGTTATAACACATAACAACATCATCATTATTCATAGTGCAACATATGTACAATTAAATATACTTATTTGATTAACTTAAATGATTGGCAACTCAGGGAGGGACTTCAGCTCTCCATCCAACCATAGGCCAACTTCACTACAAACTTTCTTGCAAATGACCACCCCCGAGCTAGATTCATAGTCCGAGGAGTTAAGTGCTCAAGGGAAATCACACCAATACAAGTGAACTAGATCACACAAGAATCTAGAGTACATAATGTCTCCACTTGAAACCTAGGAGTCCTAATCTTGATTGGATCATTATATTTTTTTTCATCCATCTCGATGCTTTCAGAGTGGAAAAAGTGGAGGAATCAACTCATAGGACCATTTTTACCAACGTGACCCAATTTGGAAATTTGGGGTCTAAAATATTCTGATATAATTTGAGGCATCAAATGACATTTTTTGAGGGTAAAAATTTGTCATTTTAGTGCAACACATTTTTGCTCCTATTCTACACACAAAGACCTTTCTAATGGTTCAAGAATCATGCCAATCAAAATTTGCATGCAAAAGTTATGAAACTCAGAGGTTGACCTTCCTTTTTTCACCACCATAATTTGAGAGAATGCCATGTTAGCCCCTATTATTCATGGAAGAGGGGCTAACCACGTGATTATGACAAAGAATAATCTAGAAGAGCCCATATTGTAACTTTGGTTAAAAGTTGAGGTGGTCAAACCTAACCACTGGTAGGCTACCGAGATGTGTTATAACCGGACCACTAGGAGGAAAAGGGGTTCCATTCTTTTGAGTGAATTTGTTCAATAGATGAGAAAAAAATAACCGAGGGGGATACGAGATAGAACACACAAAGAGAATTTGTGTACTATAGTAGTCCATGAACCACACTTCATAATCTTTTGTACTGAAAACCATTTTATATTATAAAAGGAGAGTAGAGCGACCTCACCTTCCAGTTGAGTTTTTCCCTTAAAAGGTTTCCCAAGTCATATCCTGTGTCAAATCGTGGTTTTTGAATTTTTATTTCACTCTTCTCTATTTTATGCAAAAAATTAATTTGCATGCATACACAATTAATAGTAATCTATAGATCCAAAAATCTAAAGAGAAATATAATCCTAATAGTGTAGATTTCAAATTTTTAAATATAGTTTTATCATATCTGTTGTGACAAACTTTCAAGTGGAATATCCACAACAATTTACTGATCAAGTCCAGAGCACACAATGTCTCCATTTGCTAAACGCTTTAGCGATCTAGAGCACGCATTGTTCCACCTGCAAAACCTTGTAGGGATCCAAAATAGATAGTGTCTCCACCAATAATATTCAAATCATCGAGAGATTTTTGGCTGTATAAATTTTACCCCAATTTGATCTCTGGATTGAAATTTATGACCTTCTAAAGCTTGACCAATTAACCCTTGCCACATTAGCAAGACACTTTCACATGGCACGCATGTGAGACCCACATGGTCTTGCCATGTTATTCACAATACCTATGTGGTGCCCATGTTTCCATGGTCACACATTTGTGGCACTTGCCACTTCAACCATAATTGTAGGTCCCAAAGGGCTTGACCTCATCGTGTTTTGCTACACTTTTACATTATATTTGGTCCTGAGGGAAATCCAAGTACACACTAAAATTCCCAAGTGGCATCTGTCTCAGAACCCTAGACCTCCAGACCTCCAATCTTGCATTAAAATACTCCGACCCTAGCCCTCAGCCAGGGCTACATGCCTTTGCACCTTGTCCTCACCCCTAGATGTCCTAGACTTCTAGATACATCCACATGTCTTAAATTACATTTGTCCCGAATGTAAAATCCCACTAGTGACTCATCCAGTCCTAGATACAAGTTTGATTTCCATAGTGCTTAGGATTAGAAATTCTAAGGGATTTCCATGGACTTACCAAGGTTTCCTTGAAGCCTAGTGTTGCTCCAAACACCAAATTCTATAGGAATTAAACCCTCATTCCAACACTAACATTCTTGATATGTTTTTGTAAAGAATCTCACTTCTACCATTTTTTTAAAGTATAAAACTACTAAACCTTCTTTCTTTAATTACTGCTATAAATACTCATATAGAATTTGGTGTATATTGTTTGTACAGATAAAATTACTATCAAGGTATTTCTTTCATCTCTCCTCTTGTAGCTCTTGTTTTGTGATTGAATTAAAATATCACCAAATACTTGAGTATTCATCTATTGACCATATAGATATGTTCCCTCTTTCAAACTATGTCTACGTAAAAAGGTTATACAAATGATTTTATTTCCATCTTCATTAAATGATCTATATATTCGACTTCTCAACCATATCACATTTACACACATATATTACCACCACAACTTAGTATTGTTTTAGCACATCCTATGTGGCCTTACACCTTTGAGTACTTATATTATCACATATAGTTATTAATTCATTACATGTGGGTTATTAGATTGGCATCGATATATTCTATGTTGCAAGCCAGTATTTAAAATTGTATGGACCTTAGTCCAATCTACACCTTTGAATAGACGTGATGTTAACATTAACACTTATTTTTAGATTCTCATCACACAAGACCATATTATATTTCACATAACATTTAAATGTCTTACACCCTATGCTTATCATGATATCCTTCGTGCACAATTTGTTTTGTTAGCAATTTGACCTACTTCAAATTTATGGTCTGTATATTTTGGTATCAAATCGATGGTAATGATTTACCCTAGGGTTTTTTGATGAAGTTAATGACCTAAATGGTTTCTATTACACCATATTCACTTTCCAAATGACCTCTTCCAGTCATGTTGCTCTGTGAATAGGGTTTTGTTTTCAGTTTTTCAATGACAGATCCACCTTCTGCAATGGTGTACTGCAACAGGTGTTCTCCAAACACCATCTTTTGACATGTTTTCCACTAGTTGTCATTTGAAATATAATGACCCTATACTCTGTTGAGTGAAAATCGCTTTCACCGGTGGCATGTCAATGCTCTTGCCAGAGGTATGGTCCTTTAAACTACCTTCTATAGTTTTTGTGTTTTCCAATTTTTCATTGATGAAACTACAATTTAAATTTCTATTCACAGTCATGTGTAACATTACTGTTTGTTTCATGTTTTTACAAATTGCAGGAAATTCTTCTTAACGCCCTAGTGGTAAACTTATTTATGTGATCATAGTTCCTTGAGGATATACAACACTCTTTCTCTATGAACTTCATGATTTAAAAAGGTAAGCTCTCAAGATTCTTTTATTGTTTTTATTCTTTAAAAAAATTATATTATCCTACATTTTTTTTTACTTTTCCATTACTTAGGTTTTCATATTGTTCCTATTAGGGTTATAGGAAGGCTTTGTTCCTTCCAAACCCCTAGAGTTTATCTGTCAATTAACAAGGGTATTTTGATTTATAATTTTCACCATAACTTCTTTTATGGCTACTTAGGTTTTATTTTTCCTCAACCAATCAAAATTTTTTTGAGACCATAATAACGAGTTTTTATTATTTCTTTTGTTCTTGTTTTGGTTAACTATAAAGGGTTCAACATTATTATTTTTGTTCGCCATAACGGGTATCATACCCTGCATAATTCCTTCTACTCTTTGCAAGATTTTCCCACCTTTTTTCGAGAGTGTTCTTATCATACTCAGACCATGGCTTAATTGAATTCTACAGTCATGCTGAGAATATCAAATTTCTCCATTAATTTTTCTTTATGTCTATTTAATTTGAAGTTCCCTATTTTTCATTCCTCACTCAATAATTACAAAATTCTTCACTCATATATCTTTAGCTATATACACATTTTTCTTTTTCTTTATTTTATTGCCTTGTTGTGACTAAATTATTTCCTCTTTTACACAGAGGGTTTTGTTTTCAAAGGTGACTTGAAACCCACAAGAGGTGATTCTCCTCTTTCTTGAGCAAGGGTTTATAGTTCGTTTTCAAATTTTTATTTTTATTTTTATTTTTTTTTTTTTTTTTTTTTTTTTTTTTTTTTTTTTTTTTTTTTTTAATCCGAGATTAGTTATTGTCTATTAACTTTCTCATTTGTTATATTTATACCGGGCACTATCTGCTAGGGTTGCTTCAACACATTATACTTATGCAGTTGGAATTTCTGTGAGCTTTAATTTAGTAATCGAAATATGCCTTTCACCAGGTTGGATAATATTTCAAACCCTTTGTCTCTCTTTACTTTCACCAGGTTGGATAATCATTCAAACCCTTTATCTCTCTTTATTAATGGCGAGGTTTCTGCGAGAGGACAATGCTCAATTTGTTCTTCTATTTTTTTCCTCTTTAATTTATTTATGTCAAATGTAGACATACACTTCTTCCTGGAATAAGGAAGTTTTGTTTTATTACAGGGTTTACAACTTATCTATTATTTATATTGTTTTAATTCTACAGTGGTTTCTATCATCTATTCTAGAGATTGCAGAACTTACATAGTTCTAACAAAACTAGAGGGTTTTTTTTTTTTTTTTTTTTTTTTTTTTTTTAATTTAATGCAAGCTTAAGCCTATTCAATATTTTACACTGCTTATTCCATTTGATGGAATTTTTATTTTATACAAAGTTTCTGTGCGAGTTTACATAATTTTTATTTATTTATTGTTAGTTTTTATGTATTACGGTTCTACAAACTTTATTAAGTATTTTCCATATAAAATGTTAATGTATAGTACTCGTTTACAATCGAATAATCCAACATAGTAAGAAAAACTTTATTATAAATATTTCGCCAATTTTTTTTCTCTCTAATGGTAATACGCCTGTTAAATGTTTATGTAATGATTACAATAACAAATATATATCAAATAGTTATGAGCTTAGATTTTAATTTTTTGTTTTTTTTTTTTGTTTTTTCTGCTTTTTTTTCTCTCATGCGAATCTGCTAGGTTGTGCTGAGCCTTCTGCGAGCTTGCAGTGGCCATCTGCGGCTCGGTCCATGGCCCTTCCAGAGTCTGATTCGGGAGGGGTTCCTTCCTTTGTTGCACCCTATTCAATTGCTTCTCCCTCTGATTAAGCTTCTCTAACTTTTGCGAAACTTATTTCTTCCATTGTCCCTCCTTGTGAGTGACATGCTGTCTCTAAATTCGTTGAAAAGATTGATGAAATCCCTGAAATAGTTCTTCCTCCTACTCTGCCTTGTAGAGTTTCTCTCTCTTTCTCAAAAAAGGGCCTAGTGGGACAGTTCACTGGTCTTTGACCCTCTCCCAAAACAATGCAAAAATGGGTTGAGATAAATTGGTCTCACTCAACCCAAGATAAAATCTCTATTCAATTCTATGGAAGAGGTTTCTTTACCTTCCACTTTGAATCCAATGAAGGCAAATATTTAATCTTCAGGAATGGTCCTTACTTCATGGACATAAGGGGAATACATCTAAATTGATGGAATCTAGTTTTCAACCCAGAACTTGATGTCCCAAACGCTATTCAAGTATGGGTTCGTCTCCCTCACCTTCCCTACATTGCTGGGGAGATGACTCTATAAGAAAAATCAGAAATGTTATAGGGAAATACATAGATCGAAGTGAATCAAAGGAAAATATGCATGCATGTGGAAAGATTTGTGTGGAAGTCAATTTGGGTAAAGGAGTTCCAGAAGCAGTGAAAATAAAGGTAGACATTTGGATACATATTCAACAATTGGACTACGAGCAGATCTCCTACAAATGCAAGGTATGTCATGAATATGGACATTTTTCAAATAGATGTAAAAAAGAAGAAGTAGCAAATCAACTTGAATCCCAAGAACCTAAGTGGGAATAAGTCAAAAAGAAAAAGTTAGCTTCTAAGCCTTCCATCCCCTCCTCACCTTCCTCCTGAATCCATCTCTCTAGGGTACCTCCTCCACCCTCCTCCTCCCCATTCTCCCTCTCTGATTCTAACACTTTTTCCTCTCTTGATCCCTCTCTGAATCCTCCACCTGAACCTCCCTCTAGTCAAGATGAACCTCCTTCCTTTCCACCTCGCCCCCTCCACCCTTTCTCCCTATTCCCTCCCCCCATTCTTCCACTTGCTGCATCGCTCACCCTCCCTTTGATCCCTCCTCCTCCTCCTGTCGATAGGATCCTCACCCGAAATCAATCTAAAGATTCTTTGGCCTCCTTTGACATACAAAAAAGATCAAGAAGGAAGACCAACAAAGAAATAAGGGATGAAGAAACTATAAAGGAAATGGCAATGGGAACTCAACAACCAATGGATTTATATATAGAAAAAAATACAGGAAACAAGGAAAAACAACATCAATTAACTTGAGGGAAAGGTCCCTCAATCTCAGTGCAAAGTAAGTAATAAATTTGTCTCTTGGAATTGCAGAGGCCTTGGCCATCCTTTGAAAATTAATGCAGTAAAAGATATTTTAAATATTGAAAGAATAGATATCTTCTTGATCCAGGAGACCAAAAATTTAGAGCAAGAAATGAATCAAGTAATACAAAAAACAAAACATTACGAAGGATCAATAATAAAAGCAACTAGATCATTAGGTGGAGTATGCACAATGTGGAACCACACTGTATCGAAGTTAGAGGTCTAGCTCAAAGAGCTTCATTGGATAAAGACTGAGTTAAAAAATAAAACCACAGGGTTCCAAGTCTGCCTTTACAACATATATGCCCCTACTCATTATAGAGACAAGGATCATTGTTGGCATTCCTTGTCCGTAGATTTAGATAATTATATGAACAAACATCTCATAATCGGAGGTATCTCAATCTGGTTTTGACTTCTGATGAAAAGAGGGATGATGCTTCCAATTAGATCCTTTAAGAGGTATCCTTGAAAAAATCATTGAGAATCACAACTTAATTGATATTCCACCGAAAAATGGGAAATACACATGGAGAAATAGGAGGCTCGGACTTGGAAGTATTAAAGAGAGATTGGATTGAATTATGATCCAAGATAGCTTAATAATAGAATATAATGAAGTCCAGTCGAAGATAATTCCTTCAGTAGCATTCAATCACAAGCCCATAGCAGTCAAGCTTGGTGGGAGCGAAAATGTTGGACCCATCCATTTTCGTTATAATCCTCTTTGGATTAATCATGAAGAAGCCAGATCGTTGATTATCCCAGCTTGGAAGCAATCAATAAAGGGATCACCAAGTTTTAGGGAGTCAAAGATGAAAAGCGTGTGAAATTTTTTAAAAGCATGGACCACAAATCACTATAAAGAGGCTCAACAAAAGAAATATAATCTTCAAAAAGAGATTGAGAACGTACAAAAGAAACTAGAAGAGGGTGAAGAAACAAAAGAAAATAAACTAAAAAAAAAAAGAGTTGCACTGGGAAATTTGTAAAAATAATAGACAAGAGGAGGAGACTTGGAGGCTAAAATCCAAAAAAATGTGGATTCAAGATGGTATCAGAATACTGCCTTCTTTCACATTACCACCAATATGAGGAAAACAATAACCAAATTGACTCCATAAAAGAAGGGGGACATTAAATTAAAAGAGCAGGAGGATTTAAAAAAATAAGCCTACAATCACTTCAAGAACTCGCTAACAGATGAGCATGCAACTTCAAACTTTGAATACTTTACTAGACACATCCCTAAAAGGGTTTTTTATAAGACAAATTCAGAAATCTCAAAAGAAGTTGAAGAATAAGAGCTTCAGGCAACAATTTGGAATCTTCAGCCAGACAAAGCTCCGGGACCCAATGGCTTCTCCACCGCCTTCTATGTTTGCTATGGCAACTTATTAAAAAAGATCTCCTAAAGATTATTAAATGGGGTTTAAGGAAAAGGAAATTGGGAGGCTTCACCAATTCCACTTTATTGGCCCTTATTCCAAAGGAGACAAAGCCTTCCTCTTTTCATCAATTCCAGCAAATATCCTTATGCAATTCCTCTTACAAAATCATTTTGAAGATTCTAGCCAACATAATTAAGCATATTCTTCTAAATCTGATATCAAAAAAACAAGGAGGATTTGTCCCCAATAGGCAAATCATTGATAACATTTTGATAGTTGAAGAAGCAATTCATTCTAGCCTCACCAAAAAAGAACATGGATTCATCCTAAAGCTTAACATGGCTAATGCCTTTGATAGGGTAAACCTCTCCTTCTTCGCTGTAGTTCTCCCAAAATTTAGTTTCTCTATTCATTTTATAAATCTTATAAAAACATGCACTATTGGCCCTTGGATTGCCTCTCTCATAAATGGTAGACCAAGTTTTTTTTTTCAAAGTTCTCGTGGACTAAGACATGGTTGTCCACTTTCTCCCTTTCTCTACATCCATATGGTTGATTCCTTAAGTAGGAATTTAGACTTCTGCAGATAAAATGGCACCATTATTGGACTCCCTTTCAACAAAGTTTCCAAGAGCATAAATAATTCACTATTTGCGGATGACACATTATATTTGGGGGGTGCATCTTGCATAGTGGCGAGAAAGCTGAAAAAAGTATTGGACAACTTCCTGGAGGTCTCAAGATGCTTACTAATCAATCACAAGAGTATAATTTATGGCTGGAATGTTCCCATAAGAATTCTTTAGAGAATATCTCAAATTCTACGTGTCCCACTTCAAGAAAATTGGAACCATTTCATGCATCTGGGATTGGCTATTACAAAATAAAATACAAAGTTAGAAATATGGATTAACCCCATTAAGAAAATTAAAATGAAAATCTGTTCATGGAGAATTCTCTGGCTCAATCTCGCAACGAGAGTAACATTAATAAAATCTATTCTCTCTACTCTTCCTCACTACCAATTTTCCTCAGCCCTCGCCCCAATAGGAGTGCATAAGAAAATTGAGCTCATAATTAGAAAATTTCTTTGGCAAGGAGGAAAGGCTAAAACAAAAAAATTAGTCCCATCAATTAGAATCAAGTGACTTCACCCTTTGAAAAAGGTGGACTTTCTATCCAACTCCCTGGACTATTGAACAAGGCCCTTGCAGTGAAGATCATTTGGAGATTCAAATATGGAAACTAGTAAAAAAAGTGATCCCTCTCATTAAAGATAACACATCAAGAATCCTTGGAGGTGGTAAGGATATAAACTATTGGGATGACAACATCATGGGAAACACTCCCATCTCTAATCACAATGGAATGCATAATCTCAAAATTTGGATGACCTAAAAGGGAAGGTGCACATTGGAAAACATTTCAAAATGGAACCAACATGATCTCTCTTGCGAGGACTGGTTGCCTCCCGATCTTCCCCAATATATATTGTTGCAATGGGATATTGTAGTCTCTCATCTCAAAGGAGCTTCCCCCATCAGGTTCAACCTTCAATATTCCTTTAAATGGATCCCCTCAAGAGGTGATTATATAGTAAAATCAGGGAACTTAAAGCTTCAAGATCTTCAAGATCATTTTGATTGGCCCATTTGGAAAATAGTCTGGAAGACTGAAAACCTCCCAAAAATAACAGTTTTCATCTGGAACTTGCTAAAATGGAAAATACCAACATTAAAAACCTCAAGAAAAAGGGAATTCTTGTACCATCTCGATGCCCAATGTGCAATGAAAAAGAAGAAAACATTTAACATCTATTCATTGGATGCAAATTTTCCAAAGATTGTTAGAATATATTAGTCTCGCCAATTGAAACATCTATCAACTAAAATATCTCCATTTCTGAGTTCTATACAAAGTGGAGGATAAGTACCCATATTATTTTAAAATTATGAATACCATAATGAGATTCTGGAACAACCTCTCTTCATTTTTATGCTAGCAAATCTGGCTTGCGAGAAATAGGCAATTTTTTCAAAATACCAAGCCGGATGTTCGACAAGTCCTTTCCAAAACTTGGGGATTAGCCATTGAATTTATGATTGCAAAAGGAGTCAAAACAATGGATAACAATCTTTTACAACAAGAGGAAAAAATGTGGATAAGCTTTGTCTCCAATAGGCCACACACTCCGAAAAGTTTAGTCAGAATTGATACAATAAGAAACTGGAAAATTCTTTTGAAAGAAAATGATTTTTAATTTGGTTAAATACAATAAGGAGGTCATTTCTATTCTTTGATGGATCTTTAAAATCAAATCCAGGAAGAAAAGGTGCAAGTGGTTTAGTTATTGATTAAGAAAAGAAAAATACAACCACTTTCGAATGGGGTCTGGTCACTGGAACAAATAACAAAGTAGAGGCATATGGCTTCCTTATGGGAACACAAATCCTAAAAAGGAAAAACTACATGAATCCAATAATTTTCGGAGACTCCTATATTCTTATCTAGAAAATGGTTAAGTATGGTAAGACAATAAATGTATATCTATCCCAAATCATTTCTAGAATCCAAATTCAGTTAAGAATCATCTACTAACATTATAAGTATAGGAATGATTGAATGAAAAATGTACCAACTAAGTGGAAATTTACTTTCATTGTAGTACATATTCATGAACTTAAATATGTAAAACCAATTTTTAAGCATCAAACCATACATCATGCAAATTGTACCATGCAAAATGTACATAAACTCCAAAATTAGCATGTATTAAATCATAATAAAGAGTTCAACATTTAAAATATGTCCAAAATTTTAAAACATATAACAAAAGTTGTCAAATAATAAGATGCATCAATTCGTAATAAAGAGTTTTAATTTAAATATCTCCAATATTTATATCATGATAAAAGTAAATATAACATTAAAAAACTGTCAAATAAAAATTTGCATCAATTTAGACGATCTCACTCAAATATATGATCTATCAACCTCCTCGTGCTCTACTCTAAATCATGGGTGCCCTGCACAACATGTGTAATTGCATATATACATAAGACTATGTACTTTAAAATTAAATTTTAATTTTAAAAATTAAATGAGAATGTAAGATCATCAAAACAAAATTAAAAAAAAAAAATCAAATTCCATGCAATACGTCATGGTGTTCACCCTCTATTGTGCCCTTTTGGTGTTCGTCTTGCATTGCGCCCTCCTGGATGCGCTGCACAATACATGTACATGTATATATTAGAAATTTTAAATTGCATGTATGAAAATGCATAAACTCACAATATTAAAAAAATTGTTACACAAATTTTTCAAATTGTTACACAAATTTTTCAAATTGTTTAGATGATCCTATCCCCATTGTCGATATCATCACTAAAGTCCCTAGACAATGGAAATCATCTCCCCAAACCTAAAATTCCAAAATTTTAAAATTATAAGATAAATATATGAATAATTTTTTAATGAAACTTGCTGCCTTCAAATTATATCAAAACTTAAGTGAAATAGTCAATACCTGTGGCACATCTCCTAATAGGGAGGAAGAGGGTGGCGCTATGTCCAAAAGATCGTTCAGAATCAAAATATGTTAACATTTAATTATATATACACAATTATTTCTTTTAAAAATATGTGAGGTCACAATATACCGATATAATAAAAATAGAATAATAATTATATCAACATGAACTCTTTAAAAAAACTAACATCTCTCAAAATATCTTGATTGGAACCTGAACTTGGGACCGTGACATTATCAAAATTTTCATTCAACAAATGAGCTAAATGAAAATGGTGAACATATGATACATTTTTGTTAGATTGTATCTGTAAGAAATAACAAAATGTATGTGAATCGACATTAACATGTATACATTACAAATTACATTAAAATATATACCATGACCATTGACACATACTGATCCCACACCCTCTTTTTCATGAATAATTAGGTCTTGCCAACCATTACGATAAGATTTTGCGTATGATTTAAGCTCTTCGATATTCATATTATCTATCTCCTCATCTGTTTTATATACAAAATTAGCATGTGCTCATTTCTCATTTAGACTGATATCAATTCCGGTCAATGCACTCTTTATGTTGTCTATAATGGCATCCCTTCTTTACTAAATTGAGAAGTGGCATCCATCTATGACTGCAAAGTTACCAGACAAGGAGGTTGGCGTACCAAAAGTGGCTGAGGGGGAGGGAATTCAGTATCATGTAATGCGTCCTTACAATTATATAACCGACCTTTCTCAGTACCGTAATATTCAGATGGAATGTCATTATAATCGGGTTTCATACCCAAAAAAAATTCTGCATATAATAATTTTGCAAAATAAACTGGAACCTCATCATTCCATGGAAGCTTTCCATACACTTCAAGGAACTTATCGTACAAATGGAAAGCTATATCAGGGTGCTTGAAATATTGCACTTTGAGCATCATTCTTTTCAACCCCTCTTTGAAATTAAACATAGATTTTGCATCTTCTTTTGTAACCCTTTTATTAACATCGGCCCATTTATTGGGACCCATCACTGCTTCCTTTCTATGCCTCATCATATTTATAAATGAATCTGTGGTTGGTCCAAGATTCTCATAGACATCAAGAAATGAGCTTAGAGAGTGCGTAACTATTTCTAAGATTTCTCTACTCTTTGGAGGAAGCTCCAAACTCCCAAGATCTTTCCTCAATTTAGAATAATGACTTTTACACTTTTGTAATGTGCATTGTTGGAGGTTTGTCTCCCAACTAAGCTCATTCAGAATATCATATGGATAAAAAGTAGTTTGTGTCTTCCCTTCTTCTTGTGCTTGAAATATTGCACTTTGAGCATCTTTCTTTTCAGCCCCTCTTTGAAATTAAGCATAGATTTTGCATATTCTTTTGTAACCCTTTTATTAACCTTGGTCCATTTATTGGGACCCATCACTACTTCCTTACTATGCCTCATCATATTTATAAATGAATCCGTGGTTGGTCCAAGATTCTCGTAAACATCAAGAAATGAGCTTAGAGAGTGCGTAACTATTTCTAAGATTTCTCTACTCTCTGGAGGGAGCTCCAAACTCCCAAGATCTTTCCTCAATTTAGAATAATGACTTTTACACTTTTGTAATGTGCATTGTTGGAGGTTTGTCTCCCAACGAAGCTCATTCAGAATATCATATGGACAAAAAGTAGTCTGTGTCTTCCCTTCTTCTTGAGCCGTTTGACTTCACTTACATCTACTTGGACCAACATTTTCACCCTCTGGATCAATATATAAAATTACATAAATATAAAAACATGTGAACAAATGTATTTATACATGTATGCAATATAGACATGTATAATTTACCTAAATGATGTTGACCACTCAAAGAATGTTAACCACTGTCATGCATTGACATTGTGAGAGAAGCATCTAAAAAAATTGAAAATCAATTTTCAATATTTATGTGTACATATATATGATTCTACTTATTTATCATTTAAGTAAATGCGCGCGCACACACACACACACACACACACACACACACACACACACACACATACCATGATGTGAACAATGGACGTCCCCTGATTCATTTGATATTCTCTTTGATCCATGACCTTGAACTTCTGCTCTAGTAGACGCATGAGACTCTATTGATGTTCGCCTCGAGGAATCATGTGAAAAATGATCTGTAGAAATTTCACCTGTAGAACAAACCGATATATGCAATGTCCTAAAGCATAATACTTGTTCTACTTCTACAAAACATTAAGCAGAAGCATAATCGAATTCATGAGCAACATCAAGTAGAAACATGCATAATTGATCAAGAGAAATAAATCACACGTAACATAGAATATATCACTGGGGAAAGCACCATCATAAACCCCAACACTGTATTATCAATCAAGTGGAAATCCTCTTCAACATACAAAAAGAATAAACTTAATAGCTATCCTGCTCCCTCTGTACTCTGATGATATTCAATCAGAAGATGAAAATCATGGAATACCTAGGCCTCAATATATAGGCCACAAGTCCTCCAATCTCCTATAATATCTCCTTCTCCATACAAAGAATACTTACTAGAAATATCCAAGCATCTGATAGTACACTATCCCACATCTGATCTCAACTGGGTCACTAATAGAACTGACATGCAACAGTTATCCATGAGTGAATTTTTCAGTTATCTAAAATAATAGTTGTCACATGCATGCAAGCATTAACAAACTATATTTTATTATTTTAACTTGTTAAAATAATCTAACGGACTTGACTAGTTAGAACTAAGTCAACTGATTCTCTCATTATAGAACTCATACTTATTCCCTCAATTAGTGGAGGAAATTAAGGATAAATTCTTCAATTAGTGGGACAACTCGTGCATGCTCACAAAGACTTCAAATTCAAATTTCCTTAACTAATTAACTCAGTTGAATTAATTAGTTAATATTTCCAACTGCTGTTAAGACCAAAACTAATTTTACTCCCTATAGATAGACTAGGGACTGCTATAAATAGGAAGGGACCCGGAAATGCTATTTTTAGAACTTTCTATTTTTAGCAGTTTCACATATTACCCAATATGGCCAATGACCTCACTGGCCAAACTGCTATTTTTAGACATGCTATTTTTAGCAGGTCTATTTTTAGCACATTCTAAATTTAACATTTCTTGTTGCACATTTTTCAACACTCCCTCTCAACAAGAAAGGCTTTCTCTCGAACCCAATCTTGCAACTCTGGAATGTTCTGCATGTAACACATCTACCCAGTCCACTTGCTCCAACAACACTTGGAACAAAAACACTCCCAACTGACTACTCTGTTGGGCTAGGAACATACTCTGATGCTGAAGCTCTACCTGCTGCTGACAAGTGCTCCCTCTCTGACATCTGCACTACTGCAACATCTCCATCTCGCACCATTACACACCTCTCTGTGCCACCTAACGCTGTGAAAAACACTTGTGCCTCTCGCATTGCTGCAACCTGTTAGCTATGTGTTGTCCTAGGATTCCCTGCACTGTCGCACTCTCTGCTGCTCCATTCTCATCTGTCTCTACTCAATCAGTCAGTTCCTGCTACTCCACATCGGGGCTCCTATAGCAAGGTCTCATCCAAGAGGTTGGGTACCTCAAGGATCCTGCCCCTCCTCCTTGGGACAATCACTCTATATCGCCCCACCCCCTACTTGGAGGTATGGCTGCATGTGATCCCTCTGCCCACCTGGCTCGAAGTTTCCCCCTACTGGAGGTTTCTGCATGAGTAGATGTCTCTACTCGATCTCCTCTCAGCTTCCCTTGTTGTTGCTGCTCCACAACCTCCTTAAGCTACTGCACCAATCGTGGCTCCTCCACAATCGTCTGGGACTTCTTCTGGCTCTGCATGTTGAGAGGTAATATACCCTCCCTCTCAACCACCAAGTTTCTAACCTTTTCCTTGCTCCTCAAGGCTTTGCATGCATCTTGTACCTCAAGTGCGTACAGGTTCTTGGCTAGCACACCAATGTACGTCACGAAATTTTCTAGAAAAGGAGCCGATTTTAAATCAACGATATCTCCCTCATCCGAAATCCGATTCAGCCATTTTTTTTTTTTGATTTTGAGTATTTTTCCGCAAGGAATCTAAATCTGCTATTTATTTTTGAAAATTTTGTACAGAAAATTTCAGATTTTCTCTACAAACTTTTGGCCCAAAACTCAAAACTTTGAAATCTCTTCTCAGTTGACTGTTCTTGCTTGATCACCTGCGCTCCAATACCATGTAGAAATTTCACCTGTAGAACAAACCGATATATGCAATGTCCTAAAGCATAATACTTGTTCTACTTCTACAAAACATTAAGCGGAAGCATAATCAAATTCATGAGCAACATCAAGTAGAAACATGCATAACTGATCAAGAGAAATCAATCGCACATAACACAAAATATATCACTGGGGAAAGCACCAGCATAAAACCCCAACACTGTATTATCAATCAATTGGAAGTCCTCTTCAACATACAAAAAGAATCAGCTCAGTAGCTATCCTGATTTCTCTGTACTCTAATGATCTTCAATCAGAAGATGAAAATCATGGACTACCTAGGCCTCAATATATAGGACACAAGTCCTCTAATCTCTAATAATAGATCCTTCTCCATGCAAGGAATACTTCCTAGAAATATCCAAGCATCTGATAGTACACTGTCCCACATCTGATCTCAACTGGGTCTCTGACAGAACTGACATGCAACAGTTATCCATGAGTGAATTCTTAGTTATCTAAAATAATAGTTGTCACATGCATG
>APFE031055237.1:102220-141392 GCA_000404065.3 Pinus taeda
TTTTAGCAGTTTCACCTCTCACCCAATGTGGCCAATGACCTCACTGGCCAAACTGCTATTTTTAGCACATTCTAAATTCAACATTTCTTGTTGCACATTTTTCAACATGATCATCCATGATATGGATATCTATAGATATATAAACATGCATGATATTTAAAAAGTTATCTTGTGGATTTACAATTCTTTTTAAAAATTCTATTTAAAAAAATTAAGAATTCAGAAAATTGTTGTAACCCTTGAAGTTACAACATGCATTTAAAAATCTTGAAATTTCTATTTAAAAGGATTAAGAATTCAGAAAATTGCGATAACCCTTGAAGTTACCTCATGCATTTAATTGATTTAACCCTTGAAATTACATCATTCATTTTAAGATCTTAAAATTGCTATTTAAAAACATTGAAAGAATTCCGAAAATCAATGTAATAATCCGAAGCTCTTCATTTAAAATATAATCAAGACTAAAAAAACAATTGTTGAAGCATGCAAATTTTGAAAATTAAATACACAATTTTCTAAAACATGTCAAATTCATCAATTTGTGCTTACATAGTGGGGGCACACTTGGTATAGAATTGAAAAAAACACATGGTCATTAAAAATGACACATTGATAACTAAAAAATACACACATATCAAAGATATCTTATAATGTCCATCAATAAATATTGACGGAGAACTTCTTAACAATAATTCATCTTTCACACACAAATCTTGAAATGGCATTGCCCAATACAATAGATCACTAGACATCCTATTAACATTTGCACAATGTTTTATGCTAGATGATTGAAATTGACTAACAATAATTTTTGCTTCTCCATGTAGTTGTTTTAACCTCTGCGTTTTAACTTGGTACACAACTTTCATGTGGTTGCACACAAGTTCAGAATTGGTGAAGACTACAAATCCATTGGATCCATACTCCCTAACTTTTCCTAAGTCTTCTATCAATGCAATATAATATGCTTCATTGTTTGTTGTTCTTCCATGTACATTCCTTTTCCTTTGGAGGAATTTGTTCGTCACAATATTGCATAGCACATAAGTAATTACTACTTCCCTAGGCTGGGATAACAAGAACCTTCTATGCATAATGTTCATTTTTCAACCATGTTTAATGTGTTTTCTGATCCTTGTAAAAAATCAAATTCAATAAAGTAAATTTTATATATTGATACTGGTATTGTTAGGTTGCGCGAAATGTTACTGTTTAGACAAATCTGTTAGGTAGAAAGAAAGGTTGTTTCTACGTGGTTGGATGGTTGGATAATTTCAAGAAGAAAACAACTAGAGATCTCTAATTCAACTCAATTACACATCTCTAATTCATTCAACTTAGCTTCAGCTCAACTGAAGGTTTAAAGTATTTACTAATTTATTTTTATGTTCATTCTAGAGATACAAATCTTTCTAATTCAACTTAGCTTCAAATCATCCAAATTTGAAAGTATTTCTTAGAAGGCTAATAGACCCATGCTCCAGGTAAATAGGGAAGCAAAGTTAATTACACATGATGAAAAAGGAATCATAAATGAACACATAACAACAGAAATAAGGAACTCATGTTACCAAAAAGCATCAAGGTTGTTCTACGAGAAAAATCAAGGTAAAATAAGTCAAACCAATAACATTAAAATTAAAACACCAAAAATAGATGACAAAGCAATGTCACCACTCTAATTAACTTCAATCTCATGCACCCAACAAAATAGAAATGAAAAAGATGTACATATAAAAAAGAAACTACTACTTGAAAAGAGAAAGTACAAGAACATTTAATTGAGTGTATTCTACCTCATATTAGGAAGCTAATAGACCAATGTTCCAAGCATATAGGGAAGGAAAGTGAATTACATTAATGAAAAAGGAAAAATAAATGAACATATAACAACAGAAACAAGTAAAATATGTTACCAAGAAGCATCAAGGTTGTTCCACGAGATAAATCAAGGTAGAACAAGTCAACCCAGTTAACATTAAAATTAAAACACCAAAAATGGACGACAAAGTAATGCCAACACTCTAATTAGAAACCCAATAATATTAAAATTTAAACACAAAAAATAGATGACAAAGCAATTCCAACACTCGAATTAGCTTCAATCCCATGCGCCCAACAAAATATAAATGAAAAAGTTGTATGTCAAAAAGAAACTACTACTTAAAAAGAGAAAGTACAAGAACATTCAATTAAATGTATTATGCCTAATCTTAGGAGGCTAATACGACCCACATTCTAAGATAATAGAGAAGCAAAGTGAATTACACATAATGAAAAAGGAAACATAAATGAACATATAATAACAGAGGCAAGGAAAATGTGTTACCAAGAAGAATCAAGGTTAATCTATGACACAAATCAAGGTAGAACAAGTCAACCCATTAACATTAAAATTAAAACACCAAAAATAGATGACAAAGCAATGGAAACACTCTAATTAGCAACCCAATAACATTAGTCAATCCAATAACATTAAAATTAGAACACCAAAAATAGATGACAAAGCAATGTCAACACTCTAATTAGAAACCCCATAACATTAAAATTAAAAAACCAAAAACAAATTACAAAGCAATGCCAACACTCTAATTAGCTTCAATCTCATGCACCCAAAAAAATAGAAATGAAAAAGATGCATTTAAAAAAAAACTGCTACTTGAAAAGAGAAAGTACAAAAACCTTCAATCAAGTATATTCTACCTCACCTTAGGAAGTTAATAAGTCCCATGTTCCAAGCAAATAGGGAAGAAAAGTGAATTACACATAATGAAAAATGAAGCATAAATGAACATATAATAATAGAAGCAAGGAAAGTATGTTACCAAGAAGCATCAAGGTTTTTCTATGAGATAAATCAAGGTAAAACAAGTCAACCCAATAACATTAAAATTAAAACACCAAAAATAGATAACAAAGCAATGCCAATACTCTAATTAGAAACCCAATAACATTAAAATTAAAACACCAAAAATAGATGACAAAGCAATGCCAACACTCTAATTAGCTTCAATCTCATGCATCCAACAAAATAGAAATGAAAAAGATGTATCTCAAAAAGAAACTACTAAATGAAAAGAGCAAGTACAAGAACCTTCAATTAAGTGTGTTCTGCCTCATCTTAGGAAAATGATAAGACTCATGTTCTTAGCAAATAGGGAAGCAAAGTGAAATACACATAATGAAAAAGAAAACATAAATGAACATATAACAATAGAAGCAAGGAAAGTATCTTACCAAGAAGCATCAAGGTTGTTCAATGGCCATGCTATCATCTTATTTTTCATTGGTGTCCTCTTCGTTGATCAAATTTTTCATTTTGTCAATTAAAATTTTAGGTGCATCATTTCTAGTTCTTTGGCACTGCATCATATGCCCATATTTTCGGCATATAACTTTTTGATCGAGTAGGGGCTCCTAATAATTGTAGGTCTTCTCCTTGGAGTATTTTGGAGCATAGTTCTATGAGATAAATCAAGGTAGAACAAGTCAACCCAATAACATTAAAATTAAAACACCAAAAATAGAGGACAAAGAAATGCCAACACTCTAATTAGCAACCCAATAAAATTAAAATTAAAACACCAAAAATAGATGATAAAACATTGCCAACACTAAAATTAGCTTCAATCTCATGCACCCAACAAAATAGAAATTAAAAGGATGTATCTCAAAAAGAAACTACTACTTGAAAAGAGCAAGTACAAGAACTTTCAATTAAGTGTATTCTGTCTCATCTTAGAAAGCTAATAAGACCCATTTTCCAAGCAAATAGGGAAGCTTGAAGTGAATTACACATAATGAAAAAGAAAACATGAATGAACATATAACAACAAAAGCAAGGAAAGTATGTTACCAGGAAGCATCAAGGTTGTTTTACGATGCAAAACACTTCAACCCAATAACATTAAAATTAAACACCAAAAATATATGACAAAGCAATGGAAAAACTCTAATTAGATTCAATCTCATGCACCCAACAAAATATAAATGAAAAAGATGTATCTAAAAAAGAAACTACTACTTGACAAGAGCAAGTACAAGAACCTTCAATTAAGTGTATCCTGCCTCATTTTAGGAAGCTTATAAGACCCATGTTCCAAGAAAATAGGGAAGCTTGAAGTGAATTACACATAATGAAAAAAAAAAAAACATAAATGAAGCAGTCATGATGTAAAGGGAAGCAAAAGTGACCTAGAACAAATTGATAATGTGGAGGATTGAAATTGATAATTTGACAACAATGATTTGGGGGAATCTGAGCTAGAGGTAACATTTAGGGAATATGCATTGATAATATTATTGTCCTTTGAAATTATTATTGTCAAGTTACCTGGTTAAATAGGTCATTTACAACAATTTTTTTTAAATACTTACATAGTATAATTTTATTTAAAAATAACGCGTTCTACAAGAACTTTTAAAATTAAAACACCAAAAATAGATGACAAAGCAATGGAAACACTCTAATTAGCAACCCAATAACATTAAAGTTAAAACACCACAAATAAATGACAAAGCAATGCCAACACTCTAATTAGCTCCAATCTCATGCACTTAACAAAATAGAAATGAAAAAGATGTATCTAAAAAAGAAACTACTACTTGAAAAGAGAAAGTACAAGAAACTTCAATTAAGTGTATTCAACTTCATCTTAGGAAGCTAATAAGACACATGTTCCAAGCAAATAGGGAAGAAAACCTACAGTTCCACTTGTAATCATGATGGGGTAATTACAATCTAGGAACCTAGAGCTCAGGGGAATCATAAAAGATAGAAATGTAATGATACTCATGGATTTCAACAAAACTTACTACATCGACATTGATTTCACTAAGAAACTAAACCTATTTGTGTACCCTACCAATGACCTGACAATTACATTATTTTATGGATGAAAGGTCAAAGGAGTAGGAAGGTTTCATAAAATCTCTATTCAAATCCAAGATTTGGAACTACAATTAGGATTGTATGCTCTGCCACTTGATGAGATGGATACTTTCCTTCGTGTTGAATGGTGGATGTAGTTATGAAATTATACGGGCAACCTTGAAGAACAATGCACAAAATTTGACTAGAAATGACAACATTATAAATTATATGGGAATGGATGTTCCTATCACAAGCAAAGTGAATTATACATAATGAAAAAGGAAACCTAAATGAACATATAGCAATAGAAGCAAGGAAAGTATGTTACCAAATAATATGAAAATAATAAGAATACTTTATATTCAAATGGTTATTTTTATTCCATTTGGTTTGATTTGCAAGGGTTGCCATCAACCGAGTGCTGTTAATTTGTGATTGTGGTTTAGTCGAGGGCTTGGCTAAAAAGGGAATCTAGATTAGCCATTTTCACATGGATTCTGGCCTACAGAACTTGGTGAGTATTTAATTAATTTTTCTTCTTCAAATTCAGCTAGGGGCTAACTATGAGGGCACCTTTACTGATGAACACATTTTATTTATGAAAATTTATTTGTAGAACAGTTCTTTTCTTAATTTTGTAGTTTTTAACGAGGTGAGTAATCAATTGTTTTCCTCCCATATATATCAGTGGATAGGAAAATTATAATTTAGAGGGTTGACTATGGACAATTTGAATCCGTTTGATAATTTTACAATACTATGTAAACTTAAATTCATGTTTATAATGTAAATAATAAAATATTAAGATAAGGGCATGTTATAGTTCACGGTCTCGGTGATAGTTGGATTCTGCTGCTCTCACAGAGAAGAGGATCCTTGCCAACAGTCAATGGAAAAAAGTAATATTTCCTTCATGTTTATAATGTAAATAATAAAATTTTAAGATAAGGGCATGTTATATTTCACGGTCTCGGTGATAGTTGGATTCTTCTTCTCTCACAGAGACAAAGAAGAGGATCCCTTCCAATGATCAATGGAAAAAAGTAATATTTCCTTTACGTTTATAATGTAAATAATAAGATATTTTTTTTTTCTCAGTAAAACTACTCTATTATATTATGTACAGTAAAACAGTTACAGACATGAAAGCACTATGTCCATGGCCAGCTATGGCACTTTGGACTCTGATCGCCCAGAACAAAAAAGAATGCCCACACCTGGGCTTCACCCCTGAAATTTGAGCTAATCATAAAGGGATAGAAAGACTAGACTTGACTGATGAGTCCCACGCAGGGGCACAAAATCTTAACAGTAATGCCCACGCAGGGGTTCTTAAGAGAAGTAGGACAGCCCACGCAGGGGCACAAAATCTAAACAGGATTGCCCATGCAGGGGCCCAAAAACTTAACAACACTGCCCACGCAGGGGCCTCAAAAGACTCTCGGTAATTCACCTGACAGGCAATGCATAAACCAACAAAAGAAAGCAGGAGCTTTGGATATAAACCTATAGAAGTACGAACAGAACCGCGGACCATGAGAGAACCTGAGCCTAGCTGGATGGCAGGGAGAAAATCCAGCTGAGTGCTACTCCGGGGGCTTTTCCTCGACCACCCGACACTAGCCATATTTCTCTCGCATCGCTTCCCATTCATCCTCATCGTCTTCCTGTGAAGTCGATGCTTTCTGGTTTCGAGGGCTGCAGGGGCCTTTCTCAGGTGCCTCCTCCGGTTTCTTCCCCTCCTCCACTGAGCTTCCACCTGGGGATTTCTCCTGTTCCCTCGAATCTCTTTCATCTTCTTGGGGCTCCTCGATGAACAAAACCGAGACATGTGCATTGATACGTGGTTTGTCCATCGAGCAGCCAAATGAGAAGATGGCTGAGCCAAATGTAGGTGCAGGGGCTGGTTCCTGATTAGAACCCCCCGCCTCCAGAAATTGATTGACTTGGATGGGGTTGGCCTGAACCCCTTCGTGACATCGACATCGACAGAAAGGCAGGCGCGACCTTGTTGATGGAGGACGAGACGGCCTTCCGCGCGCAGGTCCTCTTCTTCTAACCATCCTTGCAGGTGCAGCGGGTCCTTGTTGAGATGCAGGCTCAGGGCGGAAGCACGGTTGGAGACTGCCCCGAACCAGAATTGCAGACAGTCCCTTAGCTGAGTGTAGCCACCATCCCACTGAGTGCGAACCTCCCTCAATTGACAGCGAACGCCGCGCCTCGGAGCGCAAATGCCCCACCTGAACAGAGCGCAAATACCCCACCAGAACAGAGCGCAGATACTTCCCTTCTGGAGCCAAGTCCTGTGGAATGTATTGGCGCCCAGCATAATAACCCCTGTGGCTTGGATCAACACACCATTTAACAACAGCATCCCTCCCATGGGTACAGTCTGCCATAACTGCGAATTACAGGCTATCCCGTTCACCCAATGTAGCATTGAATGCAAACGCAGGCGCTCTCTATATCGACCATCCATGGCGGCGAGCTGATAAGAAGGCTTGCCTCAGGCACGTGGAGGCACATGGCTGTCATGTGGCCTTGCCATGACACCCATCCAATCATGTGGCCTTGCCTTGACACTCGCATCCGGAGGTAAATAATAAGATATTAAGATAAGGGCATGTTAAAATTTTCTTTTGAAAACATTAAACTGAATTGTCCAAATCAATGTCTCTTTCCATTCAAAAATATTATCACCTAACCCAAGTATAGTAGTTGACAAAAGAGTCACATTGCGGATTGGTAATCTATACTGGAAACTATTGGCATTTTTTCATCGCAAAACAGACTTGCAAGTCACGTGGATGTGAGCTACACTAAATGAAAAAAAAAATTGATAATTCATTATAAGGTTCGAACAATTGGGCATCAAGGTTCAAACACTACATTGTATAAGCAGTAGGAATCCTATTCCACTAAATCTGATTCTGAGGTCTGTCTGTGTCAAAAAGAAAATGAGTAAAGACGTGGTCAAGGAGGTGTCTGGATGGTTCATGCTATTTAACCATGGAAATTTTTGATAGGAAATGGAGTGGGATTTATGAGCAAAGTATGAATAAATCTATTAAAAAACTTTTGAGTAAGCTTTTCCAACAAAAGTCAATATTTCCAAAGATAAAAGTTATGAAGTTGAGAATTTCTCTCACGATAAAATTTTAACCATTAGTGGAAGATGAAGAAAACACAATTTATGCTCGGTGATAGTTGGATTATCCATATATTCATCAAATTTTGTCTCCATAACCTTTTGGTGTTTTGGACAACTTACCTGGTCTGGACGAGGAGGTTAAGAAAGTTGCGAGCGATGAGTGAAACCAACCAAAATTCCTCTAGCACCACACTGCAAAAAAAAAGAAAGCATTATAATATCCGTAAGATTGTTAAAATTTTTTGTAAAAAAAATTTAAATTTAAAACAAACCTTAGCAGCACTCGAATTTGGCTCAACTCAACCAAAATAAAAAATTAACAGTAGCACTCAGCTTCGACTTGAATCAACCACAATCATAAATTAACAGAGCAATAAAAACACTCGGCTCAACTCAACCACACTCACAAATTAATAGAGAAGTAACAACGCTCGGCTCAACTAACCACAATCACAAGTTAACATAGCAGTAACAACGCTCGGATCAGCCAACCACAATCACAAATTAACATAGTAGTAACAACGCTCGGTTTAACCAACCACAATCACAAATTAAGAGAGTAGTAACAACGCTCGGCACAACCAACCACAATCACAAATTAATAGAGCAGAAAAATTCACAACAGGGTCTAGCCCGTCATATATATAAAACTTTATTTGGCCGAACAAATAATTCAGCCGAACAAATAGTTCGGCCGAATAAATAATTTGGCTGAATCAATACTTTGGTCGAATTATTTATTCGACCAAACTAGTTTTTTGCCGATTCTTTCAACTTTAAAATTCCGTCTAATGGCTAATGTTAGTCTAAATAGCCCAAAGTTCAGCCAAAAATTAGTAAAATAGTTTGATCGAATAAATTTAGAAAATTCAGCCGAATTTTTTTTTGTTCGGTCGAAAAATCGAGAATGTTAAATTTTCGGAGGCGTTTCTCACAAAAGTGTAACTCAACTTCACGTTTTCACACACACACACACACACACACACACACACACACACACACACACACATATATATTGTGTTGAGCTTATCAATATCTATTTGTAAATATAAATGTTCTCTTTTTCATAGAACTATCGTAAAAGAGAAATTGTGTATAAAACATAGAAATCATATATTCACAATTCTTATCAAAGTAGTAATTTCCGTGATTAAAAAGAATTATAGAACTTCAAAATAACATAAAAGATTCTCATTTAAGCAAAAAAGAATATTAGATTTAGAGAAAAATGACTTGATCAATATTTCTGGGAAATTAAGAGTCAAATACTTGGGACCACCCAACCTTTGACACAACAATTTTCTTGTCCCCCGAACAACTAGGGCTACAATTCCTTTCTCTATTAATCTTTCTTACTTCTCTTGAGTCTCTTTTCAAATTATTCTCTCATAATTCTTAGATAAACACAAGAAAATTCACAGATATTATCCATCTACCACTCTTTTTGTAGTTAATAAATTCCTACACCTCACCAACAGCTAATAGGTAGTTGTTTGCTCATTTATGCGCCCCTATTTCCCACTCTTGAGGATAATAATAATATTTTTTCATAATTAATTTGAAACCTTTTTCCTCTTTCAACCATATGTACTTAGACATTATTTTCCCAGGTTTGTCTTTATTTACAAAATAAAACAAAATTACAACTTTACAAACAACCATCATTAGTAATAAATTACTGATGATTAAAATGTTTATCTATTTATCAATGTAGCATACATTAATCAAAAGTAAACTTATGCATATTTAATTATAATCAAATCATTAAGCTAGGGGATATCACATCTTCCCTCGCTTAAATTTGACACTGTCCCAATGTCCAATCAATACTTTCTTCTTGGTCGAAACCCAATTGAAATTTTATCAAAAAATACAAGGATAATCTTCCTCAAATCATCCTCCAAATCCTAGGTTGCTTCCTTTGGAGTGAAATGTTTCCATTGGACCTTCAACTGTGCTACATCTCTATTCCGGAGTGTAACTATACTTGGGTCTAAAATACACAATGGTTATGCTGGGAACTTTCCCTCATGTTCCACCTATATAACATGCCAATCATTTACATGGGATCATTCATGTACATACTTTTTTAATAATGAAACATGAAATTATATATTATGAATTTTAATGTTGGCTGGTAGGGCTAGTTGATATGCAACAAGTCCAACTCGAGCTAACACTTCAAAGGGTCCACAATATCTAGGAGATAACTTAGCACAACTTCCAAGTCTGAGTGTACTCTTCTTAGGCTTGACCTTTAAATACACATGATCTCCTAGATTAAATTCCTTCGGAGTTCTTCTAGGGTTTGCATGAATTCTCTGACGATCTTGGGTTGTTTTCAAAATTTGTTTAACATCTTTGACTATCACTTCCATTTCCTTTAACATGTCTATTCCTACCACCAATATGTCTTCAAGATGATCCCGACTTAGGGGTACTTTGCCTCTTATTCCATACATGACATCGAAAGGGCTCATCCTTAAGGAGGTTTGGTATCCATTATTATAGGAAAATTATACTAAATGTACGTAATATTCCCATTTAGTATGTTTTTGTTTGGAATACATCCTTAACATATCCTCCAATATCTGATAGGTCCTTTTTGTTTGACCATCAATTTGAGGATGATTGGATGTACTAAAGTTTAACTTTGTTCCCATTTTTCAAACAACCCCTTACAAAATTTGGATGTAAACTTTGCATCCCTATTGTAAATCACAACCTTAGGTACCCCATGAAGCTTGGAAATTTCCCTCATAAATATTTATGCAATGTTTATGGCTCTATAAGTGGATTTGATTGAAATGAGGTGTGGTGCTTTACTGAGATTTCCAACTATAACCATAATGGCATCATGTTGTTTTCTTGTTTTTGGTAGTCCAATGATGAAATCCATTAAAATGGTTTCCCATTTCCACTCGGGAATAGGTAGTGGTTGCAACAAACCAACATGATGATGATGGGATGCCTTAAGTTGCTGGCATTCAAGACATCTTGTTACATATTCAACTGTCTTATTTTTCATGTTTGGCCAATAAAAATCCTTTTTTAATATGGTGATCAACTTTTTATAACTAGAGTGACCAATTGTTGGTCTTTTATGCAGCTCATCTAAGACAAAAGTTTTCAAATTTACATCATTAGTGATATAAATTATTCCTTTAAGGAGTAATAAATCTTGGCTGTTAATTGAAAAATCACCTTTCTCCTCATCCAATTTTTCATTTTTCTGTAATTTTTCTTTGATTTTCATACTGATTTAGATTTTGGAGTTGTTTTGGCTTGTTCTAATAAGTTTGTTGACCCACTGATTTCCATTGTAACACAAACCTAGTTAAGTTTTTTGCTTAGGGCATTACCTATTTTGTTTTCCTTTCCTTTGATATGTGTAACCTCAAAATCATATTCACTAATAAATGCTAACCATCTTCTTGTCTAGCATTTAAATTAGGTTGATCAAATAAATATTTGAGACTGACATTATCTGTTCTTAGCTGAAACCTCCTTCCTATTAAGTAATGTCTCCACATTTTAAATGCATGGATGATTGTTGCTAATTCTAAATCTTTATTAACATAATTTTTCTCATGTTATTTCAATATTCTGGACTCATAATAGATAACATGACCTTCTTGCATAAAAATCCTCCTATACCTTCTTTAATTGCTTATGTACATACCAAAAAATCCTTGTTGGGATCAACCAATTTGAAAATTAGAGCCGTGGTAACAAATTGTTTTAGTTTATTAATCTGTCTTGAAACTTTTGAATCCACTCCAATTTGATCCCTTTCTTTTGTAAATTAGTGATTGGGTATGCAATCTTAGAGAATCCTTCTATGAATATCCTATAATATCCTTTGATGCCCATAAAATATCTAATTTATTTTACATTCTTGGTGCTAGCCACTCCATTATTTCTTTTATCTTTTCAAGATCAACATAGATTCATTCTTCTGATATTACATGTCCTAGATAATGGATCTGTTTATGGTAGAATGAACACATGTTGAACTTAACATATAGTTCATTATCTCTTATTGTAGAAAATCTGTGTAGGTTAACCCGATAACGCAATATAGATCAAAGTATAATACTATAACCTACTTCTACTATCAATTTGCGGAAGCTTAAAGATCGAGCTGAACAATATAACCAGAAGAAGAAGAATCAATGTCACAATACACATGATAATACTTTGGGGAAAGCCTCAGCTAAAAAACCCACTCTATCTATATTATCATACAAGGTGGAAATACATAGGAATTATACAAAGCCTTAGCTCTCACAACTAGCCAGCTCTCAGTACAATCCTCACAGATGCTCACAGGAAATATTGGCTTCTCTTCAACCTTCCACTCTGCCCTCCAAGCTCCTATTTCCTTGCATTGTTCCTTGTGGATGATTCACTTGTTACCAAGTGGAACACTCTCTCACACACTGTCAAAACTGCGTAACCCTCAAGGAACGATGCCTTGACTGCATGCATGAGTTTTTTTTATAAGAAAACACATGCAATTGATAGTACACTATCCTTGACTTTAATCTCAACTGGGTCTTTCTTAGAATAGACATGCATGAGTTTCTGATGACAGAATCTTCTGTTAACTAGAGTAGCATTAGTTGAGTGCATGCATGCATCAACTGACTGTTAACTCACTATTAGTTCCTAAAACATTTTGGAACTAATTTAATTGGACTTAACTTAGTAAACTGAGTTAACTAATTACAACTCAAATATAACTCAATCTTATCTCCTTAATTTAAGGGATAACTCTTGCATGAATTCAGAAAGACTTCTAACTTGAATTTCTCCAACTAATTAATTCAAAATGAATGAATTAATTATTTCCAAGTAGATGTTAAGACTAAATTCGGTTTTAATTCAAAATTTAATTTAAGGACAAATTAATTAGAATATTCTTGTTGCCATATTTCAACACTCCCTCTCAACAAGAAAGGGATTATCTTCCACCCCGATCCTGTCTCTATGGAACTCGAATTTACACTTCGACAATGCCTTTGTCAAAATGTTAGCATCTTGCTCCTCTATCGAAATATACTGCAACAACATGATCCTCTCAACCTGTGGAAAGCCACGGACAACAAATCTTGCATTATGCTTCTCCACACTACCATTAGTAGCTTGCCTTACCTTGTAAAGCCAACACAAACTCACAATTGACTTGTTCTTCGGTATCGAAACAACATCCCAAACATTGTTACGAACTATGGAGTCATACTCCTCCACCATAGCATCAACCCAAATAAGCTACTACACTGCTTGCTCAAAGGAAGATGGCTTGGTCTCAATGCATTCCCCAGCAAGGGCCATGTATCCAGTGTACCTCTCAGGTGACCTCCTCTGTCTGCACTGAGAAGATGGTGCTCCCACATTCTCTCTCGCATCCTCCAACAATGTGTTAGCTTCTCTTGTGCGCTTCCAACCATCTCTGGAAGACTCTGCTTGAGTGGATGTCTCCACTCCTGGAACCTTTGCATGTGGCTGCTTCACATCAGTCTGAGGCTCCTCCTCCTCAGGAACCAACAGTTCCTCCATAGCCTGTAGCTGGAGCTCCCTCTCAAGGGAAACTCACATGGCCTTCTGATTATCAAACTTGAGATCTCTGCAAACCACTATCCTCCAACTGGTAGGTAAGTACACCTGATAGTTGTGAGGTGTATCAATGTACCCCACAAATATCCCCAACTCTGCTGTCAGCTCAAGCTTCTTCCGTGCATCCTTTGTCCCATGACAATATGTCGATGAGCCAAAGATCCTGAAGTGACCCACAACTGGTCTCTTACCAGAGAAAGCTTCCTTTGGTGTCTTCATCCCAAGTATGAGATGCAGGCTTTGATTCTGCAAATAGACCACTGCGTTGCATGCATTAGCCCACAAGTGAAGTGGTAGGCCTTGGTCATGCAACATTGCTCGTGTTTCCCCTACAATAGTTCTATTCTTCTTCTTGGCCACCCCATTTTGCTGTGGGTTATGAGGTGCTGTTAATTCTCGTTTAATTCCTTCCACTGCACAGAAGTCCTTAAACTCTTGAGAGACATATTCTCCACCGTTGTTGCTTCTCAAGGCCTTGATCTTCTTCCCTGACTCTTTCTCAACCAAAGCTTTGAACTCACAAAACTTTGTGAAAGTTTGGTCCTTCTTCTGCATGAAATAAATCCATCATTTACGAGAATAGTCATCGATGAAAATCAAATAATACCTTTGCTTCATTGTGGATGCCGTCGAGAATGGTCCACACACATCAATATGAACTCACTCTAAGATAGCCTCTGCTTGACTTTCTTGATCATGAAAGGAAGACTTGGTGTAATTTTCCAAGGTACAACCTTTGCATGTGTCAACTTGCTCAAGTTTACCTTTGGGAAGTCCTGTAGATATCTGCTACATTAGCTTCAAAGCCCTATGATGCAAATGGCCCAACTGTCTGTGCCACAACTCGCCAATGTCTTGGCTTTGCACCAATTCTGCTTTCGTACGCAATGCTGCACATCTACCTCTAGTTTATGGAGATTCTTCACCCGAATCCCTATCCTCTTGGTCTTACCCATGGCTATGTGTCTTAGGAACACATTTCCTTTACTGAAGACAACATCGTAGCCTTTGTCCTCCAACATCGTGATTGATACCAAGTTCTTCTTTAGTCCAGGCACATACATCACATTTGTCAAGGTGAGAGGAGCTCCATGCTCCCTCTAAAAAGAAACCGTGCCCACTCCTGAAACACTATACCTTCCGTTGTCACCCATCTCTATGTGCATCTTGAGTTCTTTCTCCTCCAAGGCACTGAATAAATTTTTATCATCGGTCATGTGGAATGAGGCTCCGCTGTCAAGATACTAGACACAACCCATGATCGATGACACCATGCATGTGATGAGGGCAAAGTCCATTTTGAACTAAGAGGCTAATGCCTCACCTTACGATCCTTTCGAGGATCCCTTCTTGGACTTCTTCGATGGGAAATTAGTTGCATAATGTCCCATCTTGTGACAATTAAAGCACCTTACTTTAGACATGTCACCCTTCTTCCCTCCATGAGAAGAATTTGATTTGAAATGGGAAGCCTTCCCCTTCCCTTTCATTGCCTTACTTGCTAAGGCTAGATTTTCTTCATCATCATTCTTGAATGAAGAACCATCTCGTGTGCTCCTCCTGCATAAGATTTGACTACAGTCATTCCCAATCTGGCAGTTTCTCCCTTCCATTCACAGAGTCCTGGTAGCTATTCCAACTCTTTGGAAGGCCAAGGAGAGTGAGGCTCACCACATCATCATCGGCAGTAGTTATTCCCACACTACCAAGCTCATCTCTGCAGGTGGTGAGCTTTTTCAGATATGTGGAAATAATATCGCCTTCTCCATCTTGATTCTTTGAAGCTTATCCTCGAGCACCAATTTCCCCTAGTTGCTACTGTTCTAGTAGAGGTCCTTCAATGTCTTCCACATTGAAAATGGAGTCTCCTTCCCATGGAGACTCGAGACAATATGTCTCGAACTCCCTCAAGAATGATCCATCTCGTCTTTGCTACACACTTCTTCCACTCAGCCAACTCTTATGCATTAGTTGAAGCTGGCTTTGGGATTTCTTAATCAATGAATTCCTTCAAGACATTGTCTTCTAATACAACCTCCATTCTATCTTTCTATGCTATGTAATTAGAACTACCTTTCAAGGCATACTCTAGTCTCAAGCCATAGAATGCCATTGGCCAACCTTGAAGTATGATATGAATTCGATTTGTACCTGTAACCCAGAACTTCAAACTTCAAATTCTCTTCTCAGTATACTGTTCACAACTCCGATACCATGTAGAAAATTTCTACAAATCCAGCTTTGATACCATGTAGAAAAACTGTGTAGGTTAACCCTATAATGCAATATAAATCAAAGCAGAATACTATAACCTACTTCTACTATCAATTTGCAGAAAATTAAAGATCGAGCTGAACAATATAACCAGAAGAAGAAGAATCAATGGCAAAATACACATGAAAATACTTTAGGGAAAGCCTCAGCTAAAAACCCCACTTTATCTGTATTATCATACAAGGTGGAAATACATAGTAATTATACAAAGCCTTAGCTCTCACAACTAGCCAGCTCTCAGTACAATCCTCACAGATTCTCACAGGCAATCTTAGATTATCTTCAACCTTCCTCTCTACCCTCCAAGCTCCTATTTCCTTGCGCTATTCCTTGTGGATGATTCTCCTGTTACCAAGTAGAACGCTCTCTCACACACTGTCAGAACTATGCAATCCTCAAGGAATGATGCCTTGATTGCACGCATGAGTTTTCTTTATAAGAAAACACATGCAACTGATAGTACACAGTTCTTGACTTTAATCTCAACTGGGTCTTTCTTAGAATAGATATGCATGAGTTTCTGATGAGAGAATCTTTAGTTAACTAGAGTAGCATTAGTTGAGTGCATGCATGCGTAAAATGACTGTTAACTCACTATTAGTTCCTCAAATAGTTTGGAACTAATTTAACTGGACGTAACTCAGTAAACTGAGTTAACTAATTACAACTCAAATATAACTCAATCTTATCTCCTTAATTTAAGGGATAACTCATGCATGACTTCAGAAAGAATTCTAACTTGAATTTGAATTTATCCAACTAATTAATTCAAAATGAATTAATTAATTATTTCCAAGTAGCTGTTAAGACTAAATTCGATTTTAATTCACAATTTAATTCAAGGAAAAATTAAATTGGAATATTCTTCTTGCCATATTTCAACACTTAGAGTTTGAAGGATCATTTGTAGATGTTGGTCATGCTCTTCTTTTCTCTTCGAGTATACCAGAATATCATCTATAAATACAATCACAAATTATCTAAAAATGGTCTTAGTACACTATTCATGAGACACATAAATGTAGTAGGTATATTAGTCATCCCAAATGAAAGTACTACAAATCCATAGTGTTGATAGTGTGTGTGGAATGTTTTCTTGTGTATGTCCTTGTCTTTAATCATGATCTGATGATATCCTGATCTTTAGATCAATTTTAGAGAAAATAGAAGCTCCTATAACTTGATCAAATAAGTCATCTATTCTTGGCAGGGGATGTTTATTTCTGATGGTCATCTTATTCAACTGTCTATAGTCTATGCACAATTTTAATGTACCATCTTTCTTTTTTACAAATAGCATTGGTGCTCCCCAAGGATATACACTTGGCCTTACATACATTTTGTCTAAGAGTTCCTATAAATGAATTTTCAGCTCCATTAGTTCAGGGATACTCATTTTGTATGGGGCCTTGGACATTGGAAAATCACCAGATATAAGATCAATGGTAAAGGAAATATCCCTCGTTGGAGGACGTCTTGGTATTTTCTCTGGAAAGACATCCTTATATTGCTCTAATACTAGATATTCTTCTAATGATGGTTTCTTTTTATTTTCAGACAATTCTTGTACTTGGAAAATGAACAGTTGACATCCTTTTCTAGCATATTTCTTCATCTATATTACATAAAATTTCCTAATAATTTTTTTTCTTGGAATTCCTTGAATCATACAAGATTCCCCTTTATCATCAACATAGGTAAAGGAATTTAAGCAATTTAATATGAATTTATGTGTTTCTAGCCAGTCCATCCCTATGATGATATCATAATAGCCAAAGGGTAATATATTCAAACTGAGGGAGGTTTTCATTCCATTCAGATTTAAAGTGTAGTTTTTGCTGATTTCAATCACCTTTCTCTTAGTTCCTGTGGCCAATTGTACTAACCAGGGCTTATATTATTTTTCTTTTACAAGCTTACACTTTTCAACTATAACATGGGAAACATAACTTAATGTAGATCTTGGATCTATAAACAAAGATACATATTTATCAAAAATTTCACCTTGGACTTCAACAATGGTTGACTGTTGATCTGTTTATCTTCCATCCAATGCAACACTAATTCTAGGTGTGTTACAAGAAACATCATTCATAGTTGATGCTTCATGAACATTATTTAATGTTGCTTTAATTTTTAATGGATTTTTAAGGAAGTATCTCCACAAATGGTTTTCACTACAACCCCAACATTTAACTGGTTGTTTTACTGATTCATTGAAGTTTCTATTCCTTGTACTAGATCCTCCTTTCTGCCCAAAATTCTTTTGCTGATTAATATTTCTGTCATAATTTACAGCTTCTGTTGTTTGATCAAATGTAGGATTTTTAAACCTGTTTCTCTTACTATTGAGTCTATCAGGTTTCTTAGACACCCATCCTTTAGATTTCCACCCTTTTGCTTGCTCTGTTTGAAACAAAATTTTTCTTTTCTAATGGTTTCGTCCATGGTTTTGGGTTGGTCAAACTAAATTCTTTCTCTATACGAAAAAGGCAGGCAACTGATAAATATTTGGATTTTTTCCTTTTAATTTTTCAAATAGGGGACATATCTTAACAAACACATGAATTTATTATCAATCTCATCTATGGTAAACCATTCCAATTTCATTTCATGAAATTCCCAAGCCTTTTCATCAAAATACCTTTTAGTCAAATATTTCTTATAAAAATTCTTTCTTGAACAACTTCCAAGTTAAATTCTTAATTCTAATTCTCTTGGAAACCTTTTTTGATTGCCACCATAAGGCTTCCTTACCAGTCAACTAGTAAGTTTCCAATCCTTCAGATTACTTGGATAATTGTATACTTCAATATATTTGGACATATTAAGGAGCCATATCTCTGCTTGTTCCTCAATTTCACCATCAAAATTAGGAGGTATGATTTTCTTAAACTCTCTGTTGGCTAGTTGAATTGTTTGTAAATCAAACATTCAAGTACCACATTAATTATCGACCAGGGAAAGTCCTTTTATTTCAAAGGCAATGCGTACTGTATGTACTTAAAACCCAAAAGCATCAAAAGCTGTAGCATACGTACTTCTTATGTTATATCATTACAGTACTTTAAAATGAAAACAACTAATTAGAATTACAAATCTGAGAAACGAAATAATGGATGTCTACTGGCAGAGGACCAGGACCCTATCCTCTTGATGGGATGTCCAGCACCTGCCTCTGTTATCAGAATTGTTAACGCACACAGCACTCTCATTCACCGATGAGAAACAAACTCAAAAAGCAATGAAACAGAGTACTTGTAAAGCAAAGAATGCCAGAGGTAATACTGTTAAATCCACATAGAGTACTGAGAAGAACTTACCATACATCTACACAATCAACAGGAAAATAAATGGGTGAATCTTGTGAGGAAGGTGGGCCCAGTCCTTCTCACAAGATTCCCCGAAAAGAAGAAGACGGATTTAAGTGCTCAGAACCAATTTAGATTTATCTGCCAAAAAGATTGAGTACAATGGAACTTAGACTTGCTGATGTTCTTCAAAAACTTAGTTACAGACTGACTATTCGCCCCCCGTTTCATGTAGATGTCTCCTCTTTATAGAGGAGACATCTACTACAATAGCATATTACAGCTTTTCAGTTAATACTGTGTGTCAAAAATAAGCAAATTAGAATGCTGTTACAACCATATGATAATGCATCCTTTTCTGGCTGTTACACGGTGAATAACTGATTGTCTTCTCGGGATTGTCATTTCCTTCGCTATTTCCCCATGATGTTCATGCTGACTGTATGCTCCTTCTCTATACTTCCGCTTGATTATGCCACGTTACCATTCTTTAGATAGCTGCCATCTGTTGTCCGTGGATACAAAATAGCTGCTTTGGATAATTACTGTTGCTGGTATTGTGGCAGCTGCGCAGTTGCTGTTTCTGGTGTTGCAGCAACTGCGTAGTTGCTGTTTTTCGTGTTGCAGCAACTGTTCACTATACTCCTGCAAGCTTATGACAGTTGTTTAACGATTTTAGTCAGCATTTCCACAGATAAGTGAAAAGATATTTACGAATATGAAGTAAACAATTAAATATAGATTTGCAGAAGGTCACTTCATACCTTGGGGTTAATATATCCTTATGAAATAAAAGCTTTTGCTTATTACTGTAAAAAGGGTAAATATACGGCAAAAGATAAGGTCAAAAACTGATCAATTGTGAGTCCCAACAGGAATGTGGGAAATGAGAGGCAAGAATCTGAGTTAGAGGATGAAGTAGGTTGCATTGATGGGGTAAGGGTAGAGGAGGAGGTATCATTGGTGCTCTGCACATTATTTTCCAAAACCAACCAACAAAGACTAAGAAAACCAAATATCTAGCTATTTTGACCTAATTTGACCTAGAAACCATAAGCATGATGAACAGAAGTTTATTGGTAGCAAATCATGTAAAAAAACTATGGAAACCAAGCAAGAATGGATCTAAGCATGTAATCACAATTGGTACCAACTTTTTCAACTAATAATCTAACACTAGAAATTGCATGAAGAAGTAAGAAGAGTGTTTTTATGGCAGCAAGGACACCTTGGTCTTAGCTCATGGTCCCAAGGACAGAGAGGTGAGATCGAGGGTTTCTTGATAGAATTTTTTGAAGATATTTTCTGTTACCAACCTGTTAAATCACTTGAAACATGAAAAGCTATTTTAATAATAAAAAATGAACTAAATAACCAAACAAGATTGTAACCTACTAGCAGAAATTAATTAAAGGTAGCAAAAAACATATAACAATACACAAAAGAGGTCCTATCACTTGGGTTGGGCCCAACCCCAAGAGCTACAAGCTCCTAAGAAGAAGCTCAGAACTAAAGCAAAATGAAATTGATCTCCATTATTCAGAAAATAACCATGTCACAGAAATGTTTACAGCAAAAGCTCCACAAATGAGCAAACAATAGAGCAGCACTAGAGGGAAAAATACAAATGTTCCAAAAGTAACCTACGAAGGCTGGAAGCCTTCCTTCTTATACACTACGAGGGCCTCCAATAGTCCTCCTTAACTCAAGGGGCTCGGATGCTCAAACTGTGAGTGATTAGTCACTTTACACAAAACTGCTCGCTGCCCTTGGGAATCATTTTTGGTGGCCTGCTGAACTCCGAGCTGATAGTGGAGAATTCGAGGAAGGGGTAATTTAGTGCAGGAGAGACCCTTCCTATGAATCCTCACCCTCGTTCCCTCGTGCTTGGCTATCATTTGGCTCATAAATGCTTTTCCTTCATCCAAAAGTTGTCCAAAAATCTGCAATAACCTCGTTTTAGCCTTCTTGGTCAAGTGACTATTCTCATTCGTTCAATTAACATAAAAATACTCAAAAGCATGCATAAACTATGAAAAATGGTGGATTGATGAAGAACAATTTGGAAAAATGAGCCCAATAAGTTACCCAATTTTGGGGCTCATTATCACCCCCCTGCTAAATGGGTTGCTCATCCTTTGAGCAACTAATCCAGCTCATCATCCTCGATTGCTTTGACCGCCTCTCTCACATCCCAGGCTTCCGAGGTGATGTCTTTTTCCTTGTTATAAAATCCTACTTTTCTTTCTTCTTCCTCCCACTACCTGTGTTCCTCTTCTTCTTTGACTCCGTCCAGTAGTCCTAAGAGCAAGGGAGGACTATACTTTAGGCCGATCCAGCTGGCTTGCAGAGTTTGCATTGACTACTTATAGAGGGGTACTCTTTCCAAGGCCTCCCTCATCCTTGTTGGGGTGTGGTATTATCTTATTTTAAGACTATGGGACAATGTGTTCCACCTCCTGGTGCAAGCATGAATGCAGTTATCCCCCAAAAATGTTTCCATGTCCTCGAAATGAGCAATGGATTGAGCTTGTCATTCAATGTAGTCGGGTAGAACCTGAGGGTTATTAGCCAGGTGCTAGTGGCCATATATTAAGGTTGAGGGGTCCTCTGGCTCTGATTTTATCATGAGTGGCTCACTCAGCTCCTTGTTCATGAGATTTCGAATCTCTGCTACCCTTCTTTCCTCGTGGTTTAACCAAGAGGCCATGGCCATAAGTTGCACATCTCCCACTGAAGCATTGGGGTCCCACAGATTCATGTTAGGAAGGGACAAGTTGTGTAAATAGAACTCTGATAATTTGGCCTTATCCTTTGCTGAGCTACTATCACACAAAGCCATGAATTGATGGTAATTTTGAAATATAATGGTGCCCCTTTAGGCCAAGGTGTTAATATGGAACTGCAACCATTGATCTTTAAGGTATAAGGCATATGACTTGGTGGGTTTCCGACATTGCAAAGCTTCTATTTCCCAGCTGGCCATGTAGGCCAGTTGGGCCTCCTTGTCTTGCACCTATTGTTTTAGAGATTGTATTTCCCCTATTGCATGTAACTCTTGCTCATGTAGCTGCTTTGTTAGCGCCTCAACCTCAGCCTGCATCCTGTCCCCCCCCTGCTATTCATCTGAGGTTTCTTTGTCTACTGGAGGCATTTCTTGTTGCTGTTGTTCTCCCAAGATGGGGGGGCCTATCTTCCTTGTGACTTCCCTGGAGCTGCAGCTATTGTTTCAGTCGCTCATGCTCTTCCTGTAGTTTGGACCTTTGACTACTCCCCACATGCCTTACCATGGCCACTTCTCTTCTTGCTTCCTTGAGTTTTTCTTCCAGGTGACCTATGTCTGCCACACCCTTGGACTTAGAAATCCTCATCCAAGTGTGAGTCCAAATCCTTTCTTCTTCTAGTGCAAAGAAAAGTGGCACCGCAAATTTCTGGGGGATTATCTTACCGGCTTCTAACAAGTTATAGTATGAGCCCAAGCTAGGCTGAGGGCTTGGTTCCAATGTTTCCTCTATATTTTCCTTTGATTGTGAGTGTTTGGTCACCTTTTACTCCAGTTTCTCAGACTCCCTTAGCTGAGTTAGAGTTTCCTGTAGAGATTTCTCAGCTTCCTGTAGAACTACTTTTGAGTCCCTCCTCTTAATTCTCTCCCTCCAAGTGGAAGTTTTTGGGCTTCCTTGTTCATAGGTGACGAATATCTTTGAAGGCGATTCTTCTTTTGGTTTAGGGGTGGTGTCCTCAATGACAATTGGCACTGCTGATTTAGGCTGGGGTCTGCCTGCTTTGATCCGTGTGCTCCTCCTTGCTTTAAAATACATGTAGGTTTGCATTTTCTTCTTCCCTTTTTTGTTTTGGAGGTGTGCTTAGGGTGGCAAGCATAGCTGCTACCTCCCTCACCAAGATCTCAGATGATTTCTCCTCTTGCTGTTCTCTTTCCATGCTTCTTGTAGAAGCCCTTGTGTCAACTATTTTTGCTTGTGTTGCTGCTATTTCAGGATGTGTCTTTTCTTTTTGTTTTTGTGTGTTAGCTTTGGCTATGACAGCCTTTAGTTGGGGTTTTTCATCCCTTTCTGCCCTACTTTGCATTCTCCTTTCCCATGGTGTTTGTGTTGTTGTCTGCACCTTTGTTTTAGGCTCCGATCTGACCCATTTCTCCTTTTCCTTTATGTTCTTGTTGTGCTTGAAGGTCTTACTTTCCTTCACCATTGGTTTTCTCACCTTCTTCAATATGTTCTCTTTCCTCACTACTGGATGGAGTGATATTTTCAACCAAAATCTTAATTTTGTCACCCCTAGACATGTTTCGAAAGACTTCCCAAAAATATGGGGACAGTGTAGGTGTGCAGGGCATCTTCTACTAAGAGTTTGATGAGCCCATGATGGGCCAACTGATCCAGGATCCCTTCATTCAATTTTGTAGCACATTCAATTATTGACTGAAGAAGAAAATAGGGAATGCTCAATTTCATTGTTGGAGGTAAATCAATTGCATGTCTAAGTTCACACAACAACCTGAAATGATAACCATAGACAATGCTAAATCTTCCCTCACATGTAATGTAATTCATGATTTGGAATCTGACTTCACTCCAGAGGGGAGGAAAGCTAGTTCTCCTCACCCCATTTTTGTCTTCTATAGGATGTTCCTCGGGCAGAAAGAATGCTTTCTTGGCAGCTTGGCCCAATGCTCTCCCTTCTTTACTCCAAGGGAGCCCTAATCGTAGTCTGGTAACTTGACTAATGAGTTCTGGTGTGAGTTCTAGGGGCAGACCCCTGAAACTAAATGTGGCCTGTGTCTTTGATTTAGCTCTTAGGGACATTAAAAATTCTTCAACTATCTCCTCGTCGTGATCCTGGATTTTTTCAAAGAATGGAATCCAATTGGCTCACGTGAAAAGATTTACCACCTTAGGATGCTCGTGCAATTTGCTGGAGTCTGAGGGTTCTTTTCTTATGAATCCCACTGGAATGGTGAGAGTGCTCCTTCTTTTTTATGCTTTGGTTAGAAAAGGGAATGTTGTTTATAGTTTCCCCCTGGACTCAAGGAATAATTCCTCAACTGTTCACTATCAATTAGCAATAATTCCCTGGTTTGAAGACTGCTATGACTCAGCTATCTGTTTATGAAAGGGATAATTTTGTTTCTACAGACAGAGGACAGAGACCAAGTTTTCTTCTCAGCACACATTCAGATATGTAAATTTAAAATTTTCATCCACAAGCTGGCCCTCACAACTGCATATCTTTCGTACAGGAGAATTCCCCCAAAACAGGGAAGGTGGAGGAGAATTTTAGTGTAGAAGCAATTGGGAAACCCAGTGAAATACACAGGTATGCTTTTCTTCCAATTCACAGGCAACTTTTTCTGAGTCCCCACTCTGATACCGTTCAATTTACCACCTTTTCAAAACATAGCATGCATAGAGGAGTTTTTTGAGCCTACCTCGTTTGGAGCTCCTAATTCGACGTAGAAAAATCCCAGGAGTCTCTGCTTCGAAAAGTTGTGCAGTATTTCCTGTAGGACTCTTCCTGTAGAAGACCCCCTTGGTTCCTGTAGAAATGTCACTGCGCCTCTGAGCGGGCCTAATACGCAGAAGATGTTCAAAAACAGGTAGAAGATCCAATGGAGGACAACTAGTTAACAGTTTTTGGGAAGTAGCAGACACGTACGTTATTCGAGGACGTTGCAAGTTCAAAATGACAGAAGGTGGTGTGAGTTTTAGCGGAGCATCTTTTAATTTTAGTGTGATGCGTGGTGAGCGAATGAGGTGGCTGGACCAGACCATTGATCCAATATCATGACCATAATTTCTCTGCGTATCTCGACTGCCATCACCTCTCCTTTGCCGTTAACCACTGGCACCACTACTAGTCCTGACGATTTTTCCTTGAATGGACACTCCACACATGTTGGCTGCATATCTCGTTGGTGATTTTGAATGTAATTGGCTTGTTCAGATCTCACGAGGCTATGTAACTGGCTGAGGGTGGCCAGTTGACTCCCCACAAATTCCCTTTAATCCAAACCATTTCCATAGGCATGCAGCTTTTGAAATATAGTTTATGCAATTGACGAATGAGTTTAGACACTTACCTATGTGGTCATGGCCGCGTTGTGTAGACTTCGGGTCTTGGAACCACTCCTTCGTGTGTTGATGTTGCATGCATAGGTTTTGGAACCTGTCCCCTCGTTCGTTGATGCCGCATGCACAGGTTCACTTGGCTTTGGCCATTGATGATATTTTAACATTCAAGATGAGTCCTTTGCATGTTTCCTATGTCGTTTTCGGACGTCCTTGTCTCCAGAGTATGTCTTTTAGAGGGATCAGCTGCTACTAGATTCCTGTAGGATGCCCTGTACCTACTTCTCCTCTTGGGATGCAAGCTAACGAGAAGGGGTATATTGTTGATGAGGGATTTGGCTGATGAGGAGTCTAGATGGAGATTGATAGGTAAGGGGAGTGAGACACTGCTGCTTATTTTGCTACTAAAAATTCTTGCTAGCAGTATGAAGAAAACAAGGATTTTTTGGGTCACTGTGCAAGGACAAATAATAGGATGGGTGTAGCAGAGGTGCAAAGAGATGAAACAGGGTGACATATGGTGATGGATGGGTACAGGGGTTCTCATAGACCTATCAAGTAGATTTCAACTTTTAGATTCTTTCTCAAGATCAATTATGACCTATCTGGAGGGTCTACAGGAACTTCTTGTAGAAGCTATAGAACTTCTTGTAGAAGGCCTAAAACTTCCTATAGAAGGTGAAATCATGACCTGAATGTGATCAAATATTAGGAAAGGGGGGTGGTCATGGAGGAAGTACTTGTGAAGTGTGCTTGTAGCCTGTAGCAGCCCTCTGTCCTTATTTTGAGCGACCCTGCAACCTGCAATGTTTCAACAGAAATTATTGTTGTTGTTTTTTTTTTTTTTTTTTGAGAGAGAGAAAGACAGTTGGGGCACCTCCAGGAGGTTTTCACCCTCACTGCCTACCCCGGGTGCCTCTAAGAGGTTTTCACCCAAGGACCTTTTTATTACTTTTTCTGTTTTTTTCTTTTTTCTTTTCTCTCTTCTTTTTTCTTTTGATGATCAAGGTGTGGGTGGAGTAGAGACAGGGCCCTGCTCCACTACCAACACTGACTTGTCCAAAGTTTCAATGAACTCCTCCCTAAAAAGGGGTTTCCTATAGATTTTTAATCGATGCTCATTGACGAGCATGGGGTTGGATTCTTCATCAATGGTCTTGATGAGAACTGAACCATTGTCATTGCATTTCTCCACTGTATATGGTCCTAGCCACCTTGTCTTCAGCTATCCTTTGAAATCCTTGTATCTTGAATCATATAGCAGCACCCAATCTCCTAGCTGAAATTGATTTTCGTTAAGGTGCCAGCCATGCCATATCTTTCTCTGGAGTTGGACCACTTCTGAGTGGAGGAGGGCCTGCATTCTATGTTCATCCAATCCATTCAACTATAGTAATCTTTCTTGTTGTGCATGGTTGAGGTCTAGGTCCAGCTGAGCTGCCAACCTCAATGTGTTGTACTCAAATTCTATGGATAGCAAAGCCTACTTCTCGTAGGCCAGCTCATAAGGTTTGAAACCTGTTGTAGTTTTCCAGGTGGTGTTGTAGGCCCAGGTGGCCTCAACCAAGCGATCTGTCTAATATTTTCTACTGTTGCTCACTACTTTAGTCAAAATCTCTTCCAAAGCTCTATTAGTGACTTCCACCTACCCATTTGCTTGCAGATGATAAGGGGTGGAAGTCCTATGCTTAATCTTGTGATGAGCGAGCAGGTATTCAATTAGGTTAGAGGTACACTGACTTCCCTGATCTATGACTAATTCCCTTGGGTATCCAAACTTGTAGAAGATATTTTCCCTCAAAAACTCAACCACTTTTCCTTCTGTTGCTACCTTGATTGCCTTTGTCTCTACCTACTTTGTCAGGTAGTCCGTGCACACAATGATGTAAGACTTCTGCTTTGAAGGAGGATTGATAGGACCCACAAAATCCACGCCCCACTTCTCAAATGGCTTGAAAGTCACTTTAGGTTGGAGGGGCATCTCATCCCTTGGAGTTGGTTTCCCCATCCTCTGACATTGGTCACATTGGCTGATGTATCTTCTGACATCTTGATGAAGAGTGGGCCAATAGTAGCCTACCTGTAGGATTTTGAAGGCAGTCCTTTTTACTGCAAAAGGGCCTCCATAGGGCCCATCGTGACAGGTTAGTAGGATGTCAAAAAATTCCTCCTCCCTAACAAAATGCCTCAAGATCTGATCCGACCCATGTTTAAACAGGTTACCTCCAATCCAAGTGAATCAGGCACTTTTCCTCACAGTTTTGCTCTTCTCTTTTGAGGATAGGTGCGGAGGGAACTATGCTGAAACCAAGTAATTTTCTATATCAGCAAACCATGGAGAGAGTACTGAAATAGAAAATAGGTGTTCATCCAACATTTGATCATCTACCGTCCCTTCTTCCCCTACAAGAAAATCTAGTCTAGACAGAAAGTCAGCAACAACATTTTCCTTACCTAGCATGTCAACAATGGTCAAATCAAATTGCTGCAACGAAAGTAAC
Source organism: Pinus taeda (assembly GCA_000404065.3). Lineage (NCBI taxonomy): Eukaryota > Viridiplantae > Streptophyta > Pinopsida > Pinales > Pinaceae > Pinus > Pinus taeda. The sequence goes on from APFE031055237.1 coordinate 130,036, forward strand.
CATCTAATGATACGAGCATTTACATAAGGTTTATTCATTAAATATCTAATTGCATCATGATCGGTGTGTAAAAATGTTTGATAACGAGTGATGTAGTGTTTGAACTTGTTTAGGGAATGGACTACGACCAAGAACTCTTTCTCGGTTACAGTATATTTCAACTCTGCCTCGGACAGGTTTTTGCTGACAAAGTAGATGGCATATGGCAGTTTCTCCTCAACTTATCCCAAGGTTGCCCCTATGGCTTTTTTTGAGGCATCAGTGTTGATGTGGAAAGGTAGGGCCCAGTTTGGACCTCTCAAGATTGGGGCGGTTACTAGCTTATATTTCAACTCATCCAAAGCCTCTTGACAGTTGTCAATCCATATAATCTCAACATCTTTCCCCAAAAGACCAAAAAATGGCGAGGCTAGCTTACTGAAATCTTTAATGAATCTTATATAATATCCTGCTAAGCCTAGGAAACTCCGAACATCTCTTACCTTTTAAGGAGGTGGAACCTTTTGGATGGTAGCAATTTTATTGGGATCCACCTGTAATCCTTGCTGAGAAATTGTATGACCTAGCACGGTCCCTTTAGTCACCAAGAATTCACATTTTTCAGGATTGAGGGACAGGTTCATCTCAATACAATTGGTTAAAACTTTTCCTAGGTTAGCCAATGCTTCTTGGATGTTGGACCCATAAGGAGTAAAGTCATCCATATAGATTTCTACCGAATCATGAACCGGCTCTGCGAATATGCTTAGTACTGTTCTCTGAAAAGTGGCAAGAGTGTTGCATATCCCGAAGGGAAGGACCCAGTAGGCAAAGGTACCCCATGGACAAGTGAAGGTGGTCTTATCTCGGTCCTCCGGGCTGATTTGGATCTGATTATACCGATTGAACCAATCTAGGAAAGAGAAGAACTTCTTCCCTGCCAGTCCATCTAACACCTGATCTATGAAAGGCAAAGGGAAATGGTCCTTCTTGGTGGATTTGTTAAGTTCTCAATAATCTACACATTATCCACTTCCCATTTTTCTTCGGCATAAGCACCTGAGGAGAGACCCACTCACTGTCAGAGATGGGGTAGATGAATTCTACATCCAACAATTTTTGCAATTCTTCTTTGACAATGTCCTTAAGGGCTAGATTCATTCTCCTCTGAGGCTGCCTGACCATCTTGCAATCCTCTTTGATGTAAATGTGATGGGTAAAAACCAAAGGATGGACTCCTTTCATCTCCTTATAGCTCCAAGCGAAAGCATCCAAATGGTGGTTCAATAAGCTACACACCTCCTTCTCCTGAGAGGGAGATAGAGATGAGTTGATCTTTAAGGTTCTTTTAGGGCAAAATTCCACATCCTTAACTCTGGGAGTGGTCGTATCAGCCACACAGAAGTCCACCAGGGCGCTGTCTTGGGTACCCTCCACCAATGCCTCTAATGGCAGCACACTGGGAGGTGGATTTTGAATCAGATTCTCAATTAGGTCATCCTCGGTTTGAGGACCTCCCCTGGTGGCTTCTACTGTGCACAATGGTGCAGAGTAGACTTAATCCTCATGTCCTTCCTCCAACCAGAGAGGTAAATCATGTTCTAACAGAGGTTGGGCAGGAGGATATAAGACTGATTGTTTGGACATAGGCCCATTCTTGATGGTCATACTCCCTACTCGACAAATGATGTAAGCTTCTGTAGTGGCCAACCAAGGCCTTCCCAAAATGAGGGGGTATCTAGTGATTTTTTCCTTTGGCTGAAGGACCAAGAAGTCCGCAGGGTACTCCTAAGAATCAACAAAAACTAGGACATCTTCCACGATCCCTTCGGGAGTCACGCTGGAGTGGTCTGCTAACTGCAGTACTATAGAGGTCTTTCTTAAGGAACTCTAAAGGTTAAGTTTGAGCATAGTGTCCCTGGTCATCACATTAATGGTAGCCCCTAGATCAATAAAGGTGTGGGGGATGATGGTGCCATTGATGTGGACATCAACTACAGGACTTCCAGGGTCCAAATATTTTGGACAGATTACTTGTCCCAACATCACAACTGTCCTATGACATTGATAGTGGGGGCATCTATCTTGCGCCTACTTGGGTGCCTAAAACACTTCTCCTTGATCAATTTGTTGTAGACTCGTACATCTTTTATGGCCTGGAGAAGTGGTATTTTCACACACTACTGTTTAAGTTCTCCCAGAAGTTCAGTCTCCTCTGGGTTTGGTTGTGTGGTTACCGTTAGTCTCTCAGGAAAGGGTGGAATGACTTTGGGTTCACTTTCCTGTTTCTCTTCCTCATCCTCCAAAGGAGGTTGATGATCTGGAAGGACCTTCCCAGATTGTAAGTTGATCTCCTGAATCTCCACAACGTAGGTAGGGCATGTTTTCTCTCCAATATATACCTGTTGGGCCTGTCTATTATTAGGGTTCGGGTTTGGTTGAGCAGGCATTTGGGATTGTCTTGGAGGAGCAGGAGGTAATGGTTGAGGTGGAGCAGGTGGTGGAGGCAAGATAGTGGGAGGAGAGTTGTATTGGGGCATCCACCCCAGTTGAGGTGCATTCCATTGAGATTGTGGTTAAACATGAGAGTGAAACGAATGAGCAGCAGGTTGAGTATGGTATTGAGATGGATAAGACCAAGGAGGAGGTGCGGACCATATGGATGAGCAGGGGGACCCCAAGAAGGTATATGAGTGGATTGGTTGTGGTAATAATAAGTTTGGAATGTCCCCTGCACCCCCTGCTAGTAAGGTCTGGATCCATGCGGCCTCCATTGGTTGAGGAAGTAGAGTGGTTCAGTGGCTCCCTCGGCACCTTGGTACATGGCTTTAAATCCGGGAAAGGTTGGGCATTGGTTCGTAGGATGGTCTTCCTCACAAACGAAACATACCTCTATTGAGTGCAATGGACACTCGTTCTTAGGATGCTTCCCTGTGCATTTGGGACAAAAGATGGCCAAAGCCCTCTCAACTTCCTCTTTCTTCTGTTGGATTTGGAAAGTATCCAGTTGCATGGTAAGGGTCTGTCTCATCTCACTTTTAAGGTCTTCCATTTGATTTGTAAACTCATGTTTGGAGAAGGTGGCACTGGCTAAAGGTGGATTCCCCTACCTCTTCTCTGGGCTGCCCTAGAGTGGTTTCTAAACACAGCCTTTATGTCCTCATAAGGTAGTTGGTAGATGTCTTTGCCAACTAGAAAATGGTGGGTGTCTAAAAGGTCTTCAGGGACTCCTCGAAGTAGAACCAGCTTCAGAGATTCATGGTTAGGTGTTCACCTCGCCTTTTTATAACTAAGTTGGAACCTGTCTTCATAGTCTTCTAAAGATTCATCACTTCCCATGGTCATCCGAAAGATTTATCCCTTAATTTCCTTTGACCTATAGTAGTCCCAGTATTTGTTGTTAAAGACTTGCTGCATTTGAGCCCAAGTTGTGATACTATTTCTAGGTAACCCCATGAACTAGCATAGGGCTGCATCCTTGAGGGTAGAGGGAAAGAGTTTCAACTTTTGCTTGTCTTCTGCATAGTCATAAGTTCAACAAAGAATAGCAAACTCAAACAAGAAGGTATTAGGGTCTTGAATGGCCAATCCATGGAAGTGAGGTAAGGTTGAGGGACTTATGTTTTTCATTTTCGTGTCCCCATTGGTCTCTCGGATGGGGAAGGAACCTTCTATTCTCTCCTCATCTCCTATACCGTTTCTGAGTTCAGCCATGGTCTCAAGAGAAATGTTTTCTTGCTCTTCTTCTGTTATAGGATCTTCATAAATCTTTGAAGGTTCACCTATAGGTTCTTCTGGTTCAATGCCACTGAAGAAGAGAGAAGGGGGACTCAGTGATGTGGTGGGGGTATTGGGTAAGACTTTTCTGGTATTGTCTCTGTTCCTACGAGGCATGAAATGAAATGTTTTGGGTTTCTTTTTCTGCTTATACCTGCAAAACTGAAATAGATTGAACTGCAACTAACTATAGTCTACCTTGCTGAAATGAAAATGCGGGATTGAAATGAAAGCAAGAAAGGACTAATCTATGTCGCTGAAATGAAATTGCAGAAATGAAATGCTAATCTATGCTTGTAGAATTGAAATTGCGGAATTGAAATGCTAATATATGCTTGTAGAATTGAAATTCCAGAACTGAAATGCTAATCTACGCTTGCAGAATTGGAATTGTGGAATCAAAATCCTAATCGATGAAAGTGAGAAATATCTAATCTATGCTTGCTGAAATGAAATGAAAGTAGGAAATGTCTAATCTACTTTTGCAGAAATGAAATTTTAGAATGGAAATGAAATAAGCTACTTAGCATAAGGTTGTAGTAGAAAATAGAAGAAAAGCAGCAATCACAAATACTCTGACACTTCCCCGGCAACGGCACCAAAAATATGGTGGGCTCCAGTATTGTAGTAATAATGCTGCAACTCCTGGGACTCCATTCTTTACTTTTATCAACCCGGTACTACATAACAAACTTGGAAGCGACGATGCTATATGTACAAGTACTAGCTCTTGTCGCGAATGTCACTTGATCAGCTGGCACAAGTCTGCTAGGAGCTTAAGACAACTTCTATGAGCTCTTAGAAGAAGCTTTTAATTGATGGATGAAAGCTAACTCAAAGGATGCTAATCTACTTGCAGAAAGAAACTAAAAAGCTGAATGGAAATGCAAACCCTAGCAAACCCTAGTTTTACCAACTAGCCCTACTGATACAAGAAAAAGGATGAAAGCTACTGAAAAAGATGCCATTTATTATTTGGAAGGTTAAGTACACGTGTCTAAGCTACTTCTGAAGTGAAATCTGAAAAGAAACATCTTTTTGTATTTTTGAGTAAGTTGGTAGAATTATTATGCATGTGCTTTAACTGTTTTTTACTGTGCAGAGGTGGATTGGTGAAAGGAAATGCTTGCAGGAGGTTGGGAAGATGAGAAGAGGGCCTAAGGGGTCCCTAACACCATTCCAGAGAGTTTCACAATGATCAGATCTCAAGAAACCGATTTGGTGAGCTTCTACACGAAGTCTACAGGGGTTCTACAGGATGTGATGTAGCTTCTACAGGATGTTCCGAAAGGGAATTTTGAAGGGTTGACGGTGGACAAACATTGGGAAAGTGGAAATGAAGGTTGGATAAGGATTTTAAGGGGTCTAGGACCTAGTGAATGAGGCCAAGAAGCGATTAAGGTGATTGGATTTGTTCGAGGATGGAGGGAGCAATGATGCACAAGAATGTAGAAATTAGGGCAAGGTGAGGGAATGTGGCAAATGAGAGGCAAGAATCTAAATTACAGGACAAAGCAGGTTGCATTGATGGGGTAAGGTTAGGGGAGGAGGCATCATAGGTGCTCTGCACGTTATTTTCAAAAACTAACCAACAAAGACTAAGAAAACCAAAGATCTAGCTATTTTGACGTAATTTGATCTAGAAACCATAAGCATGATGAACACAAGTTTATTGGCAGCATATCATGTAAAACAATTATGGAAACCAAACAAGAATGGATCTAAGCATGTAATCACAATTGGTACCAACTTTTGCAACTAAGAATCTAACACTAGAAATTACATGAAGAAGCAAGAACAGTGTTTTTTATGGCAGCAAGGGCGCCTTGGTCTCAGATCATGGTCCCAAGGAGGGAGAGGTGAGATCGAGAATTGCTTGATGGCCTTTTTCAAATATATTTTCTGTACCAACCTATTAAATCACTTGAAACATGAAAATCTATTTTAATCATCAAAAATGAACTAAATAACCAAACAAGATTGTAACTGACTAGTAGAAATTAAGTAAAGGCAGAAAAAAACATATAATAGTACACAGAGGATGTCTTGGCACTTGGGTTGGGACCAGCCCCAAGAGCTACAGGCTCCTAAGAAGAATCTCAAAACTAAAGAAAAATGAAACTGATCTCCATTATTCAGAAAATAACCATGTCACAGAAATGTTTAAGAAAAAGTTCCACAAATGAGAAAAAACAAGAGTAGAAGTAGAGTGCAAAATACAAATGTTCCAAAAGTAACCTATGAAGGATGGAAGCCGTCATCCTTATACACTACAAGGGCCTCCAACAGCCCTCCTTAACTCAAGGGGCTCGGCTGCTCAAACTGCCAATGATCAGTCACTTTACACAAAACTACTTGGCTGCCCTTGGGAATCATTTTTGGTGGCCTGCTGAACTCTGAGCTGATGGTGGAGCATTTGAGGAAGGGGCCATTTAGTGCAGGAGACACCCTTCCTATGAATCCCCACCCTTGTTCCCTCGCGCTTGGCTATCATCTGGCTTATAAATGCTTGGCCTTGGTCCAAAAGTTGTCCAAAAATCTGCAATAACCACGTGTTAGCCTTCTTGGTCAAGTGAATATTCTGATTCATTCAATTAACATAAATATACTAAAAAGCACCCATAAACTATGAAAAGTGGTGGATTTATGAAGAACAATTAGGAAAAATGAGCCAAATAAGTTACCCAGTTTTGGGGCTCATCACTTAGAATTCAACGTCTTCAAGGCGGCAACATCCTTTACATTACACAAATGAACAATTCTTGGATGATACAAATGAAAAAACCTCCTTTCTATATATAGGAGTGTAAGGGGTCACAATATGACCAAGCCAACCTAACAATAATAATATAAGGCACAAAAATAACAATAGAGGGATTCTATGTGGCACAGTAATAACAATATGCGGACAAAAGGGGCACAAAATATTAATAAGGGATACAAATACAATAGTAATGGGGGAATCACTAATATTATAGGGACCTAACATGCCTCTCTCCTTCAAAAAAGTGTTGTCCTCAACGCTTGAGTAGTTTTAGATGCTTCTATATAAAATTCTCATCCTCCCATGTGGAATCTTTAGCAGATAAGTTCTTCCACTTGATGAGATACTCTGAAATGGATCGATTTCGTAGTTGTCGAGTTCTTGTTTCTATGACTGCTTCCGGTTCCAATATAGTTTTTCCTTCCTCATTAAGTTCTGGCAATATTGTTTGAACTGGGAGCTTTTTGCCTATAACCTTTTTTAAACATGAAACATGGAAAACTGGGTGCACTCAAGAAGCTGCAGGAAGCTCCAATTTATATGCCATAATACCAATATTTTGCAACATCTTGTATAGATCATAATACTTTGGTGACAAATTATTATCCTTCTTAGCTTGCTTGAGGGACATTTGTTTATATGGTTTTAGTCGTAGGAATACCCAGTCAGCTACATCAAAACTTCTTTCACTGCGACGTTGATATGTTTGTTGTTTCATTCCATTCTACGCCAACATGAGGTTATCCTTTAGGAGTTGGAGAACTTGTTGTTGATGCTCAATGTGATGTTCCACTGCTTGAACCTTATAATTTTCTCTTAAATATGATGTGATGGATGGTGGATCACATCCATAAAGTGCCATAAATGGGGTCATTTTTGTTGCAATATGGAAGGAAGTGTTATACCACTATTCAGCGAGAGGCAACCATTTGATCGATTGTGTCTATTTATCATATACAAAGCAATGAAGATATCCTTCCAAAAAATTGTTTACTATCTCATTTTGCCCATGAAATTGAGGATGATAAGATGAGCTATGAGCTAACTGAGTACCAAGACAAAAAAATAATTATGTCGAAAAATTTCCAGTAAAAATGAGATCTCTGTCACTTACGATAATCTTTGGGTTTCCATGTAGCTATTGAATTGTTTCCATAAAGGCCGTAGAAACTGTACTGACTTTAAATGGATGTGATAATGCACAAAAGTGTGCATACTTGGTAAGTCTGTCAACTACCACCATGATGCCACTCTTTCCCTCAGACTTGGGTAAACTTGTTATAAAATCCATTGAAATCTCATCCCAACGTTGTCTTGGAATGGATAAAGGTTGTAATAGACCCGGGGTCTTAATTGTTTCAACTTTATTTTGTTGGAAAACCAAACATTCCACCACAAACGTTTGAATATCCGATTTAAGGCCATCCCAAAAAAATTCCTTCTTAACCTTATGTTAAGTTTTTAAAAATCCTAAGTGCCCTCCTAAGGGAGAAGTGTGCAATTCCATAAGAATATTTTGTTTGAGTTGGGAATTCTTACAGAGGTATAAGTGATCTTTGTACCATAACGAATCATTTTGCCAGCAAAATGTATCAGATGTAATGGAATCTTGTTGTAACTTTCGAATAAGTGCCCACACTTCTTCATCATTCTTCCATTCCTCCCTTGCTTCGTTTATCCAATCTGGTTGGATAATAGAAATGGCGCACAACAATGCTTACACATCCTCATCCTTTCTTGAGAGTGCATTTGCCACCATATTTTGCTTCCCATTTTTGTAGATAATTTCAAAGTCATAACCCAACATCTTTGCGACCCACTTTTGTTGCTCTTCAGAGGATAATCTTTGTTCTAAAAAGTATTTAATGCTATCGTGATTTGTTTTTACCTTGAAGTGTCTTCCCATTAGGTAGGGTCGCCATTTCTTAAGTGCATGGAGTATTGCCAACATTTCCTTCTCATAAATAGTTTTGTGTAAAAACTTTTCCTTGATTGGACAACTTTCAAAAGCAATGGGTCTTTTATCTTGCATTAAAACAACACCAATTCCATTTTCAGAAGCATCACATTCCACAATAAAGGTTTTTGTGAAGTCTGGTGTAGCTAAGACCGGTGCTTGGCACATTGCCTCTTTAAGATCTTCGAAGGCCTTTGTTGCTTATGGAATCCATGAAAATGCATCTTTCTTCAACAATGTTGTTAGAGGTGCTGCTATTTTCCCATAATTCTTAACAAACTTGCGATAATACCCTGTCAACCCGAGAAATCCTCGCAAATGCTTTATGGATGTGGGGATTTCCCATTCCTTAATGGCTTTAATTTTGCTAGGGTCTACCTTAACTCCTTCATGAGATACAATATGACCCAGCTATTCCACCTCTTGTACTCCAAAGAAACATTTGGATCTTTTTGCATATAATTGTTTCTCCTCGAATAGTTGTAGCACCCTATCAACGTGTTCAACATGATCCTTCCAAGACTTGTTGTACATTAGTATATCATCAAAAAATACTAACACAAATTTTCTAAGGAAGGGTTTGAAAATGGAATTCATGAAACCTTGAAATGTAGAAAGTGCATTGGTAAGGCCAAAAGGCATGACCAAAAACTAATAGTGACCCTCATGAGTTCTAAATGTTGTTTTCGAAATGTCTTGAGTCTTCATTTTGATTTGATGATATCCTGAACGAAGATCTAACTTGGTGAAGTAAATTGATCCATGCAATTCATCCAATAATTCATGAATGACAGGAATGGGAAACTTATCTTTAATAGTGAGCTTTTTGAGCTCCCTATAATCTAGACACATGAGCTATGATCCATCCTTCTTGTGCACCAATACTACTGGAGTAGAGAGAGAACTTTGGTTAGGTTGAATTATACTAGCCCCAAGAATTTCTACAACCATACGTTCAATTTCACTATTTTGGGCATAGGGATATCTGTACGGCCTAACGTTTAGAGGAACACTTCTTGGAATCAAATGAATAGCATGATCATGATCACGAATAGGTGGGAGACCTTTGGGAGTCTAAAATACCTTGGAATGATTATCCAATATGTTTTGGAGATCTGGAGAAATAGATGATTTCGATGTGGAAACATCTAGCAAGAATAATTGTGCAATTACACCTTGTTGTTCCTTTTTTAGAAGCTTTGTCATACCGTTAGAGGTTATTATCTTTCTAGGTTTCCCTGCGATACCCCTTAATTCAACTTCCTTTCCTTCTGCATAACATTTCATGAAAAGTTCTTGAAAGTTAAAAGCTATTGTACCCAAGGATTGTAGCCATTGCACTCCTACTACAACATCAACACCTCCCATTGGAATGGAAAGCATTGGGATTTTCAATACATATTCTCCCATGGATAGCTTGATATTATGGCACTTTCCAGAGAAATTTATCATTCCTCCATTTGCAACCATTACTTGACACTCTAGTGTTGGATATACGAAGCAATTCAATTCTTTTTCTATCTTACAATGAATAAAATTGTGGGTTTTTCTTGAATCAATCAACACTATTACCATTTTCTTCTTGATTTGTCCTTCTATCTTGATGGTTTGAGGAGTGGTAATTCCAGCCAATGAATTATAGGATATGGTCGGATTCATTTCCTCTTTATCTAGGCCTTTTTCTTGGAGTATATCCTCTTCTTTTGACCTTTCTTGCTCCTTTTCTTCTTCCTCTTCACAATCTATGTAGAATAATTTCTTCTCTACACATTTACGACCTTCAGTGTATTTGCTATCACAACTGTAACAAAGCCCTTTTGCTCTTTTTTCTTCCAATTGTTGTGGTGTCAACCTTATAGGTTGTGGAAGGATAGGGGCAACAACACTTCCATCTTTATAGTTGTGAGTGGTATGCTTCCTGGTTTCCATAATTTTGCTTTCCATTTTTCTTGCTAACCTGAATGCCTTCTCTAATGAATCAAGTTCCCAAAGGTGAAATTCATGTCGGATATTGTCATGCGGAAAGAGTTAATATTGCGGACAAAACCAACCTCCCTAGAAGCCTAAGACTTTCTAGTGACAAACAAGACAATTAAGAGCAATCCTTCTCTAAACATGCATTTATTACACGAGAAACCAAGTGTTTCAGATCCTACCTGTAGTCCAACGTTGTTGTAGTAGTCTAACCTCGTCGATCCAGATGAGCTCCTCCTTCACTTCGAAACCTGCATGCACTAACAATCAAACGATTACACAACACCTGAATATCCCATAAAATAAAACATATTCAACATATAGACCAAGGAGTATATGAAATAACTCATTAATAACAAATTATTGAGAAGAATGGACTTATTTGTATTAATAGGAAACAAGAGAAACCATTACAACCTGAGCCTTGGTGTTGTGCAAGTTCCTCCCAGGGTCCAGCAAGAGTTTTCATTTACTTTGATAAGCTCACCCACTTCCAAATGAAACAAGAAAGGATGGTAATCTCTCCTCACAAGCTTACAATGGAAGTCCTAATTCCAACAGCATCTACCCTTTGGAATGTTCAGCTTTCAACCTCCTCTCCCTTGGCCCAATGCCTGTATTTATAGTGTTCTAGAGGAAGTTATTCAGTTCCAACATCAATGGGATACTCCCTCTTTTGGATGGTGTAGCTCCTCTCTTGATGGGATAAGTTCCTCTATCATAGGGATGCATGAACCATCTGGAGGCGCTCAATACACGTCAAACACTCTTCTAGAAAGCTCTAGAAGTGACCACAAGTAACTTTTTTTAAGATGAAACTCGCGCCTTTTGACCTTTACAGGAGTACGCACCCATCCCTTGACTTACAGAGCGTACAAGTACGCAGGTACAATGAGCTTGGGATGC
>APFE031055237.1:149262-189147 GCA_000404065.3 Pinus taeda
TCACTTCATCAGCTTACGAGCCCCGGGTTGACAATTAATACTAGCAATTTAGATAACAATAAATTGACTAAACACCTGTGATAAAATCCATTGAAACCTCTTCCCAACATTGGCTTGGAATGGATAAAGGTTGTAATAGACCTGGTGTCTTAATTGTTTCAGCTTTATTTTATTGGCATACCAAACATTCCGCTGCAAACTTTTGAATATTTGATTTAAGGCCATCCCCAAAAAATTCCTTCTTAACACTGTGGTAAGTTTTTAAAAATCCTGAGTTCCCTCCTAAGGGAGAAGCGTGCAATTCTAGAAGAATATTTTGTTTTAGTTCGGAATTCTTACAGAGGTATAAGTGATCTTTGTACCATAATGAATCATTTTTCCAACTAAATGTATCAGATGTACTGGAATCTTATTGTAACTTTCGAATAAGTTCCCACACTTCTTCGTCATTCTTCCATTCTTCCCTTGCTTTGTTTATCCAATCTAGTTTAAAAATGGCGCACAACAATCCTTGCACATCCTCATCCTTTTTTGAAAGTGCATCAGCCACAACATTTTTCTTCCCTTTCTTGTATATGATTTCAAAGTCATAACCCAACATCTTTGTGACCCATTTTTGTTGTTCTTCAGAGGATAATATTTGCTCTAAAAAGTATTTAAGGCTATCATGATCTGTTTTTACCTTGAAGTGTCTTCCCATTAGGTAGGCTCACCATTTCTTAAGTGCATGTAGTATTGCCAACATTTCCTTCTCATAAATAGCTTTGCGTAAATACTTTTCCCTTGATTGGACGACTTTCGAAAGCAATGGGTCTTTCATCTTGCATTAAAATAACGCCAATTCCATTTCCGGAAGCATCACATTCCACAATAAAGTTTTTTATGAAGTCTGGTGTAGCTAAGATTAGGGCTTGCCACATTGCCTCTTTAAGATGTTCGAAGGCCTTTGTTGCTTCTGGAGTCCATGAAAATGCATCTTTCTTCAACAATGTTGTTAGAGGTGTTACTATTTTCCCATAATTCTTAAAAAACTTGCGATTATACCCTGTCAACCTGAGAAATCCTTGCAAATGCTTTATGGATGTGGGGATTTCCCATTCCGTAATGGCTTTAATTTTGCTAGGGTCTACCTTAACCCTTCATGAGATACAATATGACCTAGATATTCCACCTCTTTTACTCTAAAGAAATAGTTGGATCTTTTTGCATATAATTGTTTCTCATCCAATAGTTGTAGGATCCTGTCAACATGTTCAACATGATCCTTCCAAGACTTGTTGTAGATTAGTATATCAACAAAAAATACTAGCACAAATTTTCTAAGGAAGGGTTTAAAAATGGAATTCATCAAACCTTGAAATGTAGAAGGTGCATTGGTAAGGCCAAAAGGCATGACCAAAAAATCATAGTGACCCTCATGAGTTTTAAATGTTGTTTCCGAAATGTCTTGAGTCTTCATTCTAATTTGATGATATCCTGAACGAAGATCTAACTTGGTGAAGTAAACTGATCCATGCAATTCATCTAATAATTCATCAATGACAGGAATGGGAAACTTATCTTTAATAGTGAGCTTTTTGAGCTACCTATAATCCAGACACATGCACCATGATCCATCCTTCTTATGCACCAATACTACTGGAGAAAATAAAGAACTTTGCCAAGGTTGAATTATACCAGCCTCAATCATTTCTGCAACCATACGTTCAATTTCACTCTTTTGGGCATAGGGATATCTATACGGCCTAATGTTTGGAGGTACACTTCCTGGAATCAAATGAATAGCATGATCATGATCACGAATAGGTGGGAGACCTTTTGGAGTCTCAACTACCTTGGAATTATTGTCAAAGACTTTTTGGAGATCTGGAGAAATAGATGATTTTGATGTGGAAACATCTAGCGAACATAATTGTGCAATTACACTTCGTTGTTCCTTTTTTAGAAGCCTTGTCATACCGTTAGAACTTATTATCTTTCTCGGTTTCCCTACAATACCCCTTAATTCAAATTCCTTTCCTTTGGCATAAAATTTCATGAAATCTTCTTGAAATTTAAAAGCTATTGTACCCAATGATTGTAGCCATTGGACTCCTAGTAAAACATCAACACCTCCCATTGGAATGGAAAGCATTGGGCTATTCAGTACATATTATCCCATGGATAGCTTGATATTATGGCACTTTCCAAAGAAATTTATTGTTCGACCATTTACAACCATCACTTGACACTCTGTTGCTAGATATAGGAAGCAATTCGATTCTTTTTCTATATTACAATGAATAAAATTGTGGGTACTTCTTGAATCAATCAATACTATTACCTTTTTCTTCTTGATATGTCCTTCTATCTTGATGGTTTGAGGAGTGGTAATTCTAGCCAATGCATTACAAGATATGGTCAGATTCATTTGTTCTTTGTCTAGGCTTTGTTCCTGGATTATATCCTCTTCTTTTTGACCTTTCTTGTTCCTTTTCTTCTTCCTCTTCACAATCTATGTAGAATAATTTATTCTCAGCACACTTATGACCTTTAGTGTATTTTCTATCACAACTGTAACAAAGCCCTTTTGCTCTTTTTTCTTCCAATTGTTGTGGTGTCAACCTAATAGGTTGTGGAAGATTAGGAACAACACTTCCATCTTTATAGTTGTGAGTGGTATGCTTCTTGGTTGCCATAATTTTGCTTTCCATTTTTCTTGCTAACCTGAATGCCTTCTCTAATGAATCAGGTTCCAAAGGCGAACATCATGTTGGATATTATCCTTTAAAGACCCTATGAACACATCAATCCTATGCTCCTCTAGTATTTTTTTTACCCTTATGTTCAATTTCTGGGACTCCTCAATGTGCTCCATTATTGAACCCTTTTGTTTGAGACTTATCAATTGGCTAAAAAAAGTGTTGCTTTTTGTATCCTCACGATGTGCTGTCAATTCTTCCATAAAAACAAGTGATAATTTGTTTACAAGAGCAAAGCCATTGATACCATACAAACTGATTTGGTTCCAAATATAAAGTTGCAATAAGCACCTTTTGTGTGTTTTCCACATTATTGAGATCGAAAAATTGCTCCATCTCTAATATCAATGTTGCAGGATCCCTGCTATCAAACTTCCTCATATCGATTTTTGGAATATGGTGGTTCTTCGATCCAACATTAGAGTCTATTAAATCATGATTAACATTTATTTTGTTCTCATCATTAGTTTCTTTTACTACCCTTTCACCATTAGTGACCATTTCTTGTAGCAACTTATTCAAATTTATCTTCAATTCTTCCATCTTATCATCCATGCCATCCATTTTAGTGTCCATGCCATTTATCTTAGCTTCCATGCCATCCATCTTAGCTTCTACACCTTTCTTTAAACAATCCATCGTAGCTTCTACTCCTTTCTTTAAACCATCCATCTTAGCTTCTACATGTTTCTTTAAACCATCCATCTTAGATTCTATTACTTTTTGTGTAAGTGACATTTGTTGCACTTGGTCTCGTAATTTTGATATATCATGTTGCATTTCTTCCTCTTCTTCATGAGTCATGCTAGAACTTTTAGGTTGCTTACTAGGTTTTTTCATTTTCTTTCCTTGGGCATCAATTACAGATAATAATGATTTAATATTCCTTTTGAATTCCTTCAAACTAATTTTTCAAACCAAGCTTATGAAAAAATAAAAAATAAAAACTACACACCTTTTTTCACTTTGTAAGAGCTCGATATTGAATCTGATGTATCTTTGTAATTTCGGATCATCCAATTCTGAAATTAAGATCTACAGTAGTCCTCTATGTCCTCTTTCTAATGCCACCAATCTAATCAAATTTAGATTCTTCAAGGCAGAGTTATGCACAATATCCCAGGATGACCCAACTATAGACCTTTCTAGAAGAGTGAACTTGTATGAAGTGCCACGTGTCACTGTTTTGACCTTAGTAATTGAAAAATATACACAAGAAACTACATTTTGTCCGCTTTCTGTAACTTCTTATGAAATTTCAACCTGATGCTCGAAAAAAAATTTATGACGATTTTTCCAAGGTCACATGTTTGGAATGTAATTTAGGAGTCTACAAAAAGGCCAACTTCCTTAGATAATATCTCCTCAAATATTGCATAAAAAGCTCTGAAATTCAGATCCGAGGTTCAGCATGATTTCGTCTCAAATGGGTTTTTTTCACTTCTGAAACGTCGCAGAAAAAAATTTATAGTGAAAATGCCACGATGACTTATTTGGAGTAGCGAAACCCTAGAATCCAAAGCTTTGATACCAAATGTAATGAAACCGAATCTCAAAAAGATAGAAAAGATAGTTGAATGCCTTAGAATTTAGCCTCTTCGAGTGGGCAACCTCCTTTACATTACACAAACGAACAATTCTTGGATTATACAAATGAGAAAACCTCCTTTCTATATATAGGAGTCTAAGGGGTCACAATATAGCCAAGCTGACCTAACAATAATAATGTAAAGGCACAAAAATAACAATAGAGGGATTCTATGGGGCATAGTAATAACAATATGGGGACAATAGGGGCACAAAAATATTAATAAGGGATACAACTACAATAGTAATGGGGGCATCACTACTATTATAGCTACCTAACAAACTTTGGTAAAAGATTGAACCTACGTGTATTTTGTTGACCGTGTTTGACACACATGGATACTATTCCGACCCAACTAGGCCTGTTGACTCTACTGACACCACCCCCCCGCCCCTCGACCAAAAATGGGTTGCAGTATCTCTCTATTGACCGTAACCTTATTATGTGAATTTTTTTTTTTGCAGAAAGGATTTCGGCATGCACCATTCATCCATCCTGGTAGTAGGACTCCATCCAGTTGCGTGAGTCTTACTACACCTAATTCTTTTATATGTGAAATTATGAATGGGCCTAACGAGTGAATCTATAGTTTTCTTGGGAACTTGAGGAACCTGCTGTCATAGAGGAGCACTTGGTTGTCGACCCCGAACTATTTCTTCTTGATGTGCTTATCATGCTAAGCCTTCTGTCTTCATTGCTCGATAGATTGATGGAACTCCGCCAGGGACCGCATTTTTTCAACCTCTAACAGCAAGCTGAGTCTATCCCATAAGGCACTACTATCGGTTATTCTTGTTGCCTTTAAAATGAACACGCTAGGTAGTACAAATTTATCTGGCAGCACTACCTGTCTATTGTATACTAGCTGAAATGGAGTTTGTTTGTGGAATCTTTTAACTATTATTCTATATTCCAAGAGTGTCACTGGAATTCTTTCATCCTAGTCATCTCTGTTGGCTGATATGATTTTGGCTAGCCCTTTTTCCAATATCTTGTTGAATGATTCTGTTGTACCATTTGCTTGTGGATGGTAAGGGCTGCCCTTGTGACATTGTACCATAAAAGTTGTTAATAGTACTTGAATTTTCTCATTCAAGAAGTGTGTACCCTAGTCGCTTGTGAGACTCCTTGGGCATCCGAAACTTGACATAATATTTTAAAAAATGAATCACACTGAGGTTAATGCTGTGTAGTCTTTTACTGATGTGAATTTTTCCCATCTTGACAGGTACTTTGCGGTGGTAATTATATGTCGGGCTTTGGAGTGACGTGTTGGTGGGGAGTGTTATAGATCCATTTGGGCACATCAACCCAACTAATATATCAGTACTATTAGGGCCCATCAACCCCTAATAAAGTTGTTACATGCCCTAAATAAGTCAAACATTAGTATGCCTAGCTTCCCAAGAAGTTCCATCACTAAAATCATCTAGAAACTACCTCTAAGAAGATCAACACAGGTAGGCCTGTATTAGCGTGCATTTTAGTGCAACCAATACAATGTCAGTGTGTAGCACTTGGTCCCTCTTTGGCCTGCACTAGGTGAATTTGAGTGAATTTTTGTGAGGGTTTGAAATATTCCTTATCCATTGGGTGCCTCTAGAAGTTTCTCAAGTCTATTTACTCCTTTGAGTTTGTATTCAGATGAGGAAGGGAGTTAAGGAACATCAATCCATTTATCCCTTCCTCCATGGAACTGAATTCCAAGTTTGGGAGGGCATTAATTATCACCATTTGTTGCATAACTTCCTTCATTCACCTATAAAAAGACCACTCATCTAAGTGATTAGGGGCTGGAAATTATTGAATTATAGGGAGATGCTATTAGTATGATACTTGAGTTGATTACAAGTGTTGTAATGATGTCAATGTGTCTTGCTTGTTATATGGAGAGGATGGGATTGAATTGGAGGAGTGATGTTGAATCAAGCAAATTGGGTTGTAACTCTTCCTTTTACTAATAAAGTGTGTTGGGTCTTGAAATTATCATTCATTTCCATTACAATTTCACTATTATGTCCATTATATCACCTCCATTTCACCTCCATTTCACTACCATGTCATTACATTCATCTCACTTTCATTATCATTGGGTCACATTTATGTTTTTCCAAACTTTATTAATTCTTAGCCCTTTTAAGTGAATTTGCGGTTAAAAGTTAGAAAATAATGTGCGTATTCTTATACCTAACAAGTGGGTTGAGATTGTTGATATGTGTAAGTCAAAAGGAGGCTTCTAGAAGACCTTTATGTGACACCCTAAGGCCAAATTCGAATTTGAGTGGGGAGGATCATGGGATCATGAGGATATGTGTCACATCTCCTATTTGTATTGAAACTCTAAGAAGACACGTGTCTTATCAGTTCCTATTTTGATTAGGACTCTAGAGGTAGAGGGAGAGATTCATGGACTCTCATTAATGAGATGACTTCTCATCTTTTTGCATAAATAGGAGATCTCTCTCCTTCATTTGTTAGCTTTTTGGTAGCTTTTGTAGCTTGGAGCTTGTAGTTTTTCCTTGATGGCTTTGGAAAGCTTTGGAGAGCTTTCCTGTACTTTGTTATTTTGAAAAAATTTGAATAAAGCTTTTATTTTCTCAACATGGAAGGAGATGTGAAGTAGATGCCATGGAGCATATTAGAATGTAAGGTATAGTAGATTTTATTTTTTAATTTTGCTTTGATTTCATTCAAGTATGTCATTTTATTTCTTTCAAGTTTGATAGTTTAGATTTTCCATTCATGCAATTTTAATTCATGTAAGTGATTAGTCTCTCATGCTATGTGATGATATTTTCATAGCCTTTAGCTCACAGTTTACCTATTGGCAAAATGTTATAATTATAGGTGAGATTATTGGTTTTCTTTTCATTAGTGTAAAGTTAGATAGTTTAATGTCATTCTCTCATGCTATATGATGATATTTCTGGATCTTTTAGCTCACAGTTTACCTGTTGGTGAAATTGGCGAAATGTTATGATTATAGGTGAGATTATTGGCTTGCTTTTCATTATTGTAAGGTTAGATAGTTTAATGTCATTCTCTCATGCTATATGATGATATTTCCAGAGCCTTTAGCTCACGGTTTACCTGTTGGAAAAATTGGTGAAATGTTATGATTATAGGTGAGATTATTGGCTTGCTTTTCATTAGTGTAAAGTTACATAGTTTAATATCATTCTCTCATGCTATATGATGATATTTCTGGAGCCTTTAGCTCATGGTTTACCTGTTGGCGAAATTTGTGAAATGTTATGATTATAGGTGAGATTATTGGCTTGCTCTTCATTAGTTTAAAAGCGGTTTCAAGTTTTACTTTTGCCTTTAGTTTAATTGCAGTTGTTTTATTTTTGATTTCTTGGATTTCATTTAGCTGTTATCATTTTTTCTTTCATTTCATAGACATTTTGGCGGCTTAGATTAATCTAACTGTTCAAAGCCTTGATTTGTTTCATTTTCTCTTTTCTTTAGAAATTAGGTTCTAACATTAGAAGTCATTAGATTTAGTTTTCCATTAACATTTATAGATTTCACCTAGAAGCATAGCTTTTCTTTCTTAGATTAATTTCCTTAAGCATAACAAACAAAACCCCAAAAAACGACATAAACTATAAAACAACGAAGTAAGAGAAATGGTTAACTAAGCACATATGGTGCACCATACTTCATCAGTTTATGACACATGGGTTGATAATTACTGTAGAGAAATTTAGGACACTAAATTGACTAGACATTTTGGCGTCGTTGCTGGGGAAGTGTAATTAGGGGACCTTATTTCTTACGTCTAAAAAAAAAAAAATCTCGAGTATGCTCTCCTCCTGCACTTTGTGTGATCTGGAGGATTAGAATAATAATATAATAATAAATAAATAAAAATAAAAACTAAATTATGTTATAAAAAAAGAAAAGAAAAAGGGGACAAAATAAACCTCATCATTTCATTTGAATCAATGAAATACTTAATTCCAATAAATTGTTTTGTTTAATAAGATATATGTTATATTTTAAATGCTTGAAAATAAATAAATAAATATATATATATCTATATATATATATATATATATATATATATATATATATTTATATATATATATATAGATATATATAATTTTAATAACAAATCAATAATAAAAACAAAATAAAAAAATCATTGTTTTTGTTTAATGAAATATATATGTATATTTTTAATTTTGAAAGTATAACATATATTTTATTAACAAAAAATTTAAATTAAATACATAAAATAAATAAATTTTATTATTTTGTTTATGTAAAATATATATGTATATTTTAAATTTTTGAAAATATAACATATGTAATTTTATTAACAAAATAAATAAATCAATAAAATCAATAAAACAATAAAAAAACCACACACCCACATAAGTTTTAGAAACAAACAAATTCAACCTGAACAACAAAACAAATAAAATTAAAAACCAACTCCATGAAAACCACATAGGGCTAAGAGAATAAGAGTTTTTTGGCAAACGAAATGAAATGTAACAAGTAATTGCACTTGGAGTATAAACAATAAATGAAGGATCGAAACCGTGAAATGAAGAACGAAGAAAATAAATTGTGACATGTAGCTATGAGAAATCGATGCTTCATCCTCAATGTTGGCTTCAACAAACCTGCAATATAAAGTTTATTCCATTAGAGCTGAGCTCAATAGTTGAATTTCAAAATGCAAACTCGACAGATCAAAGTTACATAAATTGGTGTGTTGATTTATGTAAATCTGATAGACAGATGTTGTCTCCAAGCTCATGCAATCGAAGAAAATCTCCATGTGGTAGGTTATCACAACTATGGCTACTCATAACACTACTGCAAGAATTTTCCAAGAAGCTCTTGAACCTGCAAATGAAAAAAATTCAACCATAATAATCCACAAAAAATGCAAAATAGAAAAAATGTCAAACTTCAACTACACAATTCAGCCAAACAAAGATGAATTAGGGAAAAATATAACATGGTTTTTTTCGGAAACATGGTCAGTTAGATAACCCAGAAATAGTTTTAATAAATTTGCAACGGTTTGGGAGAATTTTGTAGTCCTTTAAAGCCCATTTTTGCATGTTGCGAGAGAGAAAAACAGAATTGAATTGATGAACAGCCTGTTATTTACGCCACACCTCAATTTTGTTTACACCGCGCCTCGATATTGTTTATGCCACTCCACCATGTCTCCCGCCATGCTTCATGCCTTCTTTTTTTACTCATACTTCGTTATGCCAAGGTGGATGCCGTATTATGACTGTGATCTCCATATATGGATGAGTTTGCGAGTTTTAGAAACTGTAGGGGCACATTGTGGTTATGATTTTCCTTGGATCATTTCAAAGTTATTCTCGTTGTATAGAGGAGCTGATTTCCATGATTATCATCATCCACTGCTCTATACAAAGTCTAGGAATTACTCATCGACTTTCACTTACAATGACTGGTTATTTGGAACTAATAAAGGGTACCAGAAGCTAAAAGGTGTCCAAAAATATTCTAAATGATAACCCAAGATTGCCATCAAACATTTGTGTATGTGTGTATCAATTGGATGAAGGAATACAACATCACAGACAGGCCTACATCACTCTCAGTTAGTTCCAGAAATGAGTTTTGTGCAGAGTTGTGTAGAAGAGCATCTTCCTGGGTAATTGTTAACGTTGATCTCAAGCATTTTTTTGTTAGGTAAAAAATAATCTCCAGATCCACTCATATCCACTTCTTTGAATTCTATTTCATGTAGTTTGTGGGTTGACTGAAGTAAACAGTGGGATGTGAAATTCAAGATGTATAAAGGTTTATAACCTTATGTAGTTGTTGAGCTGATTTAGCAATCAAGAATAAGAAATTAAGACTCTCTTTAATTTTAGTTGGCACGTATAGGTTGTTGGTCATCTTTAAAGGACTGTAAGCTAGTTTTATGGAAATTTAAAAAAAAATTAATAAAGAAAAGAAAAATGAATCAATGAAATGAGTAGGTTGTTTGCTCACTTTTCTGAAGGTATTAATTAATTTTGGACTGATGATGAAAAATGAATGGCTAACTTTTTGTTCAAGATTTTTAGCTACAGAACCTGTGTGCATTCCGCAGCTAAAGTCCAATTCCACAGTTGTCCTCCAATTCCGTAGTTGTTGTAATTCTACAGCTAAAGATAAATTTGCAGCTGAAAAACCTCATTGTTCAAATCAACGTAACTTTCTCATACGAAATCAAATTTTGATGATTCAACTGTTGTTGGAAATATTTCAAGAAGATCTACAAAATGATAAATCCATCATAAGATTATGAAATAGTAAATAATGAAATAAATTTTTGAAAAGAAGCAACATTCAAGTTAAGGCGCTAATTCCAAAGCAGGTATGAATTCTTTTGATTTTCCTTTGAGAACTTGTTTCATTAATACAAATTCCTAGTTTTGTGTGTAAATATCATAACTAGAGAGATTGGCCATCTCTCCCCTTTGATAATCTTACATTGCATTGCAGAATAAGTATTAGTTTTTTTGCAGGTTCCAAGAGGAAGGACAAATGACTACAAGTGAATGGTGTCTCTCTAAGAGACCAATTTGTTTCATAAGAGGATGATCAACAACAAAGAAGAAATATGCTAATGCAAAATCGGATCCAAATACTTGAAAAACTTTTAGATACTATTACCTTCATCACATCCATACTTCATAATAAACCATTCACCTCATTTCCCTTCATATTTTCCATTTAAATTGACATACATTTTCCATTACTTTTTTTCCATTCATAACCCACAAATAAAAGTAAGAGGCTCATTCACATGCTTATTTCCCATTGCATTTCTACACTCCATTGCCATCTTCCATTTTCATCTTCTCTTTCCTATCATTTTCATTTCGCAAATAAGGCCTGCTTCAATGCAAATTATTGAGTCCATAGTCCTTTGAGTCTAAGTTCCTTGTAAAGACACCTTGAGGCTTGCATGCCTTAATGGAAAGTGCTCATGCTGACAAACAATGGGAATACATTAATTTCCCTTGTTCATCGGATCTTCTGGGTGAATTGACATTGGAAAAATCATTCGTACCTAGCAAGATGTGTTTGGCCATATTGACTCTCATTGTCATGAATGGTGAGAGTTCATGTGTTGGCTAGTGGCATCCATTAATGGCCACTATTTCAATAGTTTCCTGCTATGTTCGACATCAGAACATCTTTTCACATAGTAAGAATTGTGCCAATGAGTTTTGAAGACATGAAGATTATTATTTTCAGCATTTTGGAGTAGATATAAAACAAATCTACACTATTCAGTAGTAGATTCAACAAGTTTTAGTAGAAGCAATAAAAAAAGTCATCTTGACTCTTTTATTCATGACTCCTTTTGTCCAACCACTTGAAGAAGAATATGATCATAATTTTGTAGCCACCACATATACAACTCATCCATTTGAAAGGGTAAGTTAAGGTACGCCATTTTCTAACTTTTGACCACAGAATTCCTAGTTTTGTGTGTAAATATCATAACTAGAGAGATTGGCCATCTCTCCCCTTTGATAATCTTACATTGCATTGCAGAATAAGTATTAGTTTTTTTGCAGGTTCCAAGAGGAAGGACAAATGACTACAAGTGAATGGTGTCTCTCTAAGAGACCAATTTGTTTCATAAGAGGATGATCAACAACAAAGAAGAAATATGCTAATGCAAAATCGGATCCAAATACTTGAAAAACTTTTAGATACTATTACCTTCATCACATCCATACTTCATAATAAACCATTCACCTCATTTCCCTTCATATTTTCCATTTAAATTGACATACATTTTCCATTACTTTTTTTCCATTCATAACCCACAAATAAAAGTAAGAGGCTCATTCACATGCTTATTTCCCATTGCATTTCTACACTCCATTGCCATCTTCCATTTTCATCTTCTCTTTCCTATCATTTTCATTTCGCAAATAAGGCCTGCTTCAATGCAAATTATTGAGTCCATAGTCCTTTGAGTCTAAGTTCCTTGTAAAGACACCTTGAGGCTTGCATGCCTTAATGGAAAGTGCTCATGCTGACAAACAATGGGAATACATTAATTTCCCTTGTTCATCGGATCTTCTGGGTGAATTGACATTGGAAAAATCATTCGTACCTAGCAAGATGTGTTTGGCCATATTGACTCTCATTGTCATGAATGGTGAGAGTTCATGTGTTGGCTAGTGGCATCCATTAATGGCCACTATTTCAATAGTTTCCTGCTATGTTCGACATCAGAACATCTTTTCACATAGTAAGAATTGTGCCAATGAGTTTTGAAGACATGAAGATTATTATTTTCAGCATTTTGGAGTAGATATAAAACAAATCTACACTATTCAGTAGTAGATTCAACAAGTTTTAGTAGAAGCAATAAAAAAAGTCATCTTGACTCTTTTATTCATGACTCCTTTTGTCCAACCACTTGAAGAAGAATATGATCATAATTTTGTAGCCACCACATATACAACTCATCCATTTGAAAGGGTAAGTTAAGGTACGCCATTTTCTAACTTTTGACCACAGAATTCCATAAGAACCTAGAATGATAATTGTTGGAAAAACATCTCTTCCTCATTTCATAAAATTTCCAATACCATCAGTTGGAGGGAGGGGGGAATACATTCATGTTCATATCTTCCCATGTTCATATCTTATTCAAAAGCCCACATACTTCCAAAATATATTAACTATTACATTGTTATTATGAGCATACAATGGATTTTTCAAAAGTGCTTAAAGGATAACCAACCATCATGCAATCCAATAAAGATATAATTTGGAAACAAAATCAAAATATCATTATGCACAGTTTAAAGATCAAAATAGAATGCAACAACAAAATATGGCTGTAACACAAGAACCGACCATGTTGCAATTCAACTAAAACACTTTGCAAAAGTAGGAAGTTATCAAATGATATCATGCAAAGTTAAGCCAAAGCTCAAGGATAAAAAGAATTAATGTAATATATATTGCATGAGGACATGCAATAGCTTTAGTTGGGGGTTATGTTGGGTCTTGAAATTGTCATTCATTTCCATTACAATTTCACTATTATGTCCATTATATCACCTCCATTTCACCTCCATTTCACTACCATGTCACTACATTTATCTCACTTTCATTATCATTGGGTCACATTTATGTTTTTCCAAACTTTATTAATACTTAGCTCTTTTAAGTGAATTTGTGGTTAAAAATTAGAAAATAATGTGTATATGCTTATACCTAACAAGTGGGTTGAGATTGTTGACATGTGTAGGTCAAAAGGAGATTTCTAGAAGACTTTTATGTGGCACCCTAAGGCCAAATTCGAATTTGAGTGGAGAGGATCATGGGATCATGATGATATGTGTTACATCTCCTATTTGTATTGAAACTCTAAGAAGAGATGTGTCTTATCAATTCCTATTTTGATTAGGACTCTAGAGGTAGAGGGAGAGATTCATGGACTCTCATTAATGAGATGACTTCTCATATTTTTGTATAAATAGGAGATCTCTTTCCTTCATTTCTTAGATTTTTTATAGCTTTTGTAGGTTGGAGCTTTGAACAGGTTTTGTAGCTTGGAGCTTTTGTATGAGTTTCTAATCCGCTGCTCTGATCACCAGGTGCCTTTTCTGCATTGTAGTGCATTGTGCATGGAATCCACCCAAGGCATGTTTTGGGGCTTGAAGCCCAAGTTTTGACCAAGTCCTTTGTAATGGCTCCACGATTTGTGGGCATGGAGTGCAAGGTAATAATAGAGTCACAAGGTTGTCAACCCTTGTTTTTGTAATTTAATGTCAGCTTGATAGACCTACCCACGGTCCCCAGACCATGGGATTGTATAAATAGAGTGAGGCTCTAAGTGTAAGAGAAAATTAATAAATGAATAGAAGAAAAGCATGATGAGTCTAAGAGAGTGAGTCGAAGTGTAAAGTGTGTCTTTGGGTTGTAGAGTAGGAGAAGGATCTACGGTTGAGTGCACAGAGGCCTAGTAGTCGACAACCAAGTTAACGGACCCCCGCAACTAAGTGTAGACTAGGTTGAGTCTGTAACCGTGGGAATAATTAATAAAGAGAAGTTTTACCATATTTCTGTGTATCTTTTCCAACTTTATATATTATTGGGTATAATTCACATGTTTACTGTTTATTTGTTGCATGAACTTATATGAATGTGCTATATAAATAAATATAAGACAAGGCTTATATTTACATGAAGATAACTAGCTGCTGTAAGAGGGTAAGTAAGATCTCAAGTGTGATTTAGGGGAATAGTTTAGAATGTTGCTCCAGCACAGAAGTCCCACAGCCCCTAGTTATGGTTGTGCGAAGGTGAATCTATCACGGCACGAAGGCCAAGGAAGTGCGTGAAGTAACCTGTGCATAGGGACTAGGATTTGGACCAATTCAACCTCTCAGACATCTCAAGGTTGCAGAAATCAGGTTCCAGCACCCCACCATACTACCTTGGGTGATACCTAAGTCTGCGGGCTCGACGGACCATTGCCGAGAGGGCGAGTAGTACAAGGATTTGTTTGGCTAATTAACTCTAAACTTGGGTCAAGCCCCAACAAGCCAGTAAATGGTTCAGTTGATGGGACTGGGATCTGCATAGAGATGTCTAATGTTGTATCATTGGAATCTAACAAAGAAAGAAATTCATGACTATCAAAGGAATAGTGGTTAGACTTCTACTTATACATAGATATCCACGAAATTTTCTTCATATCTTTCCCTATTGAGCTATATCAGTGTATCACGAAGCTAACAGATATCTAAGGAAGGTCTAAGCTCGATAGAGCTATTATGTGGACTCTAGAATTGGTGCACATATTGGAAGTACTGGGGGATAAGATCACGTGTGTTGTTGACACTGGCTCGACAAAATTATATGAGGATTCATCACTGAGCTTGCAATAGATACTTCTGTCAGCTATAGTGAGGTAGGATGACGCTTCCCCAAAGGAGTGTGAGGTAAGTACATTAAGTCTTTAAACACTTGGATTAAAATTCTACTAT
The DNA here is from genome assembly GCA_000404065.3 of Pinus taeda. Lineage (NCBI taxonomy): Eukaryota > Viridiplantae > Streptophyta > Pinopsida > Pinales > Pinaceae > Pinus > Pinus taeda. Next base: position 164,613 of record APFE031055237.1, read on the forward strand.
GTGAAAAGAAGGTTATGAGAATAAATTGATGTTTGGGGCTATACAAAGTGGGAGAATCTATTGTAGTGTGGAACTAGAAACTAGCCGCTTGATTTAACCTCCGTGAGGGGGTGAAGAAGAGCTTGAGAAGATCTCACCAAGAAGTGCAATCAATCTGATAAGAAAGAGGATTCCACACATACCACCCGACCCACACCACCATCAGTTTCACCGTCTTCACCCCCATATTCACCCATATCACCTCTCCCACTACCGCGAGTTAATATGGCAAGTGTGATAAAATTACCATTATTCAAGGGAGTAGGAAATGAATATCCGGACCTGTTTTGGTTCGTGATAAAAGATGTGTGGGAAGCGTAGGGAGTTACAAGTGACAATATCAAGAAAGCAACATTTGTTAGTGCTTTACAGGATCTTGTGCTGACCTGGTACATCAAGCATTCCAATGAAAATCCAAATGCAGGGATTGTAGATATCCAAGCTACGTTGAACAAAGAATTTAGTAGGCCTAAATCAGAGATACAATCAATTGTTGGGTTCAAGGAGACTGCGATGCTACCAGGCAATACCCCTAAAGTGTACAATTCATGAGGCTAATATGACCTTAACGGATGGGAAACTCCACACATTGTTTGTAGCATCACTAACGTTGCACCTAAGGAATGTGTTTTCACAACAAAGGCTAACAACTCAGGTCAATGCCTTAGAGATCATGATGAGGTTGCATGAGAGACCAATACAGGTTCTTAGCTTAAGAGTTTAGCAGATCCACGCACAGTTGAAAAACTTGTGCCTCGAGATGTAGAGTCTGAAACAAGACAAGGCATATTGCCAAGTGGTGTGTGATGGGGTATGGTGTGTTAAATGCAAGGGTCAGGGACATGATAAGGACCACTGCTCAGTGTTCTTGAATTACCTCACGGGAGGAGGAACAATGTCATTGAGACCAGGGGTACAAGAAGGACCTAGCGCATTACTTGCATTGTGGTGGATGATTTGTCAAATAGGAGGAAAGCATGCTGTGGACAACTACCATTTATTGCAGAAGTACATGCAAAATTCACAACAGTTGTTCTGTAATTCTTATATATCAGTGGGACATGATGATCATACTTGTATAAGTTATGAGATGATGATGGATCAGACTCCTAATTGTAGAGTTTAGGTTGAAACACGACACCTTGACTAGAACAAAGGGATGGCATGAACCAAATTTCAAGGGTGTGGATGAGGCCAAGGTGGAGGAGGACTAGGATGAGGTCGCGTACAACTGATATGTTACAATTGCGGAGGGCCAAGACATTATGCTTGTAATTGTATGAATCCAATGTGTCCATCATGATTGTATTTTACATTGTTCGATCATGAGATGGAGGATTATCCAACACTAATAGCGCGGTTGCATGATAAAGGAGCACTCCAACCTCCCCCAACTAAGAACCTGCAAATGATGAGGTCTCAGTCACGCGAGGAATACCCTAATGTGAATATTTTGCTCTGAAGTGGAATTAAAATAGGGGATGACAAAGGCAAGCAACCCAAAGTAAGTACTTAGGTTCACAAGGCTCCAATGAAGGAACCAGATTTTGATTTGGAATGCACTAAGGAAATCTTCATGGAAGCCAAGAAGAGCTTCATTGATGCCTCCACTTTTGGAAGCAAAGGTATACTAGAGCTAGAAATGGACCCATCCATGCTCACAACATTCCTGGAAACATGCATGAAGTTGTTGCGTGAGAGCCAGGATGTAAAGGGACTAGAGAAACTGATAAACAAATGCGTTAGGACTGTGCTAGGAGAACTGTGCATAGTGAGGAAGCACAGGAAGCACACAATGTGAATAGGAAGGGAAATGAGATTGAACATGTAGATTGGAGAGTATGATATGAACCAAGTGATTCTAGACCTAGGGTCAGACACAAATGTTTTGTTGAAGCAGGGATGGGAGCGCATGGGAAGGCCTACACTGCAATGGTCTCTTATCCAACTATGAATGGTGAACTAGAAAACGATCCTACCTATGGACAAATTGCAGGGAATCATCATGGATATTGAAGGAGAAAGTACACTATAAAACTTCAAAGTGATAGAGATTGTTGATGACAACAACCCCTACCTCATGCTATTAGTAATAGATTGGGCCAATAACATGAATGGGGTGATAAATCTGAAGAAGTGCAAAATGATTTTTGAGAAAAAGTCTCTATGCATAGTTGTACCTTTAGATCCTGTAGAAGGATCATGCTACATAAAACTAGTGTGACTATGAAAGTGATGATGACTTGGATTTGTTCTGCAAGATAACCGCGCGGGAGCAAGATTGGGTAAATCCAACCGCGGATGGATGAATCTCTTGGGAGTGTGAAAGCTCCTACACATTAGATTCTCATGAGGAGATAGAATGATGACAGAACTAGTTACATGAGGTAACCATGCTAAACTGTAACATGATGGCTATATTGCTACACTACATACCAATGGAGGTAAGGGATCTGCCTAAGTATGATGGGTTAAGTGAGGTGGATGGCTTCCTGAAGATATTTAAAAGAGAGGTGTCGGACTAGAAACATTTTGAATCTTTGAAAAGGGTACCGTGCACTCTACTCGTGAGGTGGTGGGGTACACACCAAAGAAGGTTTAGGGATTGGTGTTGGGTCGCAGAGGTCCCGTATAATAGTTTTGGGGCTTAGAGCCTATAAGTTGGGATGTAAATGATGTAAAACTCCAAAATATGTGGAGCACAAAATGTAAAAGGTCGATTCATAGGGTTATCAACCTAAGAAATAATATAGAATAATAGGGAGTAATTCGGCTTTCCCATGGTTCGCAGACCATGAGAATGTTTAAATAGAGCGAGGCTCTAAGGGTAGAAGGCAATTTTTTTGAATATGAATGAATCATAGTATTATGGATTTGTAAAGATTGTATGTGCATTGGTAAGTCCGAGTCGAGGGTATTGGTGGGTAGATAGAGGCTCTGTGGTTGTGTGCGCAGAGGCCTGGTAAATTCTACAGTTGTGTGCGCAGACCCTTGCAGTTGAGTGCATCGGCAGATTTGGTTATATCAGCGATAAAAGTTGAATAAAGATAAGCTGGTTTTGAAATCCTGTGTTAAAGTTGAACTATTGTGGATCTGATTAATTTATGGTTGATATCTCTATTGAATTTGTATGCTTATGTTTATGTTTTGCGTTTATGCAAATTTGTATCTATGTTGACTGCATGAACTAGTTATTTTGATTAAACGTTTGCTTAAAGTCTGTAAAAGTAGATTTGATCTATAATAACTCATTAAGTATTAAGGAATATCCCTATTTTGGGTATGTGCAGAGGCAGACTGACGTGGGACCACAGAATGATGCGTGAACCTTCCAAACCACATCAGGACATCCCAAGGGTGTAGAAACCTGGTTTTAGCACCCTCCTCTACTACCTCGGGTGAGACCTCAGTTTGTGCTCCACATGCTATTGCTGAAAGGGATGGTAGTTGCGAGATTTGTTTGTCTAAATAGCTCTTCCGAATCTGGGTCATGCCCATATAAGCCAACAAATGGTTCTATTATCGGGACTAGGATCTAACGACGTGGTGTCTGATGTCGAAATGCAGGAACTATACAGAGAAAGAATTTGAGGATTGAGGGGATCATGAGAAATATTAGTGAAGAGTACACCGACGCGTAAACCAGGGGTTTAAAATGATGAGCGCAATCTAGTTACCTGTATTCAAAGGATAAAGAAGTAACGATCCAGAACAATTTTGGTTCATGTTGACATTGGTATGGGAAGCACATAGAGTTATGGACGATAACATCAAAAAGGATACCCTAGTTAGTGCACTGCAGGACCGAGCGTTGACATGGTTTATATAGTACTCAAGCAATCACTCGAATGAGGGGATAGCAGATATTTGGACCAAATTGAAGAATGAATTTAACTTGCCAAAGTCAGAAACGCAGTAGATTATAGGATTCAAGGAGATCACAATGATGCCTGGTGAAACCCATGGGATCTAGATCAAAGGCTGAAAAGTACAATTCGTAGGGTGAACATGACACTGACGGATGCACAACACTGCACTTGGTTTGTGGTGTCATTGACACTAATGATAGCTCTGTCACAACAAAATATCTCAACCTTGGTTGACACATTACAGACAGTAATGAGGTGCACGAAACTCCGATACAGGATCCAAGGTTGGGAGTTTAGAAAATCTAAGTGCAGACACAAAACCTGTGTTTGGAAATGAAGAAGTGAAAACAAGAATAGGCACCTCGCCTAGAAGATCGAGAGGAATTATGATGTATAGAGTGCAGAAACCAAGGGAATGATAAATATCATTGTTTGGTTTTTGCAAATTATGTCGCAACGGGGGGCCATTGCGACCAGAAACACATGCAGGGCCACGTGAGACAACCCCGGTCTGGTGCATGATCTATCAGGTGGGAGGAAAGCATAACACGAACAACTATCACCTACTGCCAAAATTCAACCAGACCCCCTAGTAGCTATTTTTCAACTTCTGCAAATCAATGGGCCATGAGGAAACACATTGTCGTAGTTATCAATTATTAATAGACCAGTCACCTGCCTACAAAATGCAGACTGAGGCACAAGGTCAGGATCTAGCTACAGCAATAGCGCGTGGTGGGTTCCAAGGACGTGGATGAGGATGGAGTGGAATGGGGCTAGGAAGGGGTTGCAGGAAGCTAATCTGTTACAACCGTGGAGGACTAGGACACTATGCGTGGGATTGTACCAATCTGACCGGAATATCATGCACTTATTGTGAGAAATTTGATCGTGAGTTGATAAATTTCCCCACACTGATAGCACAGGTTCATGAAAAAATGGCAGCACAACCTATGACGACACAAAATGAGCAAATGATGAGGTTCGAACCCTGCGAGGAAGACCCCAATGTGAAAATGGTACTCAGGAATGGCACGGTCACAAGTGAAGATAAGTGAAAAATAATCAAGGAAGACACAAGGGTTCACAAGGAGACATTTCTGGAAGATAAGGAAAGCTTCGGGGAAGTCTCTACCCGAGTTATCAACGATCAACCCAAGTCGGAGATGGATCCCTCGATGTTGTCTAGCTTTTTAGAGACATGTATGAAATTACTACAGGGCAATAGGGCGGTTAAGGGCTTGCATAAATTGATAAATAGGGACACAGGGTTAGGTGAACCTCACGTGGTCCGAAAGTTGCAAAAACATGCATCATGGAATGGGAAAGAAATGTGATTAACAGCACAGATTGGCATCTATGAGATGCATCAAATCATTCTATACTTAGGCTCAGATGTGAACATACTACCTAAAAAAACATGGGAGCACATGGGAAAGCCCACAGTATAGTGGTCTCCTATTCAGTTGCGAATGGAAAACCAACAAAAAATATTGCCCATGGAAGACTCCAAAGAATTACAGTAGATATAGAAGGTGCGAGCACCCGGAGAGACATTGAAGTAATAGAAACTGTGGATGAAAATATCCCTTATCATGTGTTATTGGGAATAGATTGGTCCACCCATATGAATGGGGTTATTAATTTAAAGGAGCAGAAAATGATATTTGAGAAGAAGTCGCTCCGTGTAATCATTCCGCTAGATCCAGTGGAAGGGTTGTGTTACACTGAACTTGTGCGCAACTACGGGAGTTATGATGAATTATATTTTATCTACAAAATTTCTACACAAAATCTAGAACGGGTCGAGCCAACGAAGGGAAGGAAAACCTCGTGGGGCCATGAAGATTCCTGCACTAAAGATTCAGATGAAGAAGATGAGCAGTGGCATAACCAGCTAAACAAAGTAACCACATTACATTGTAACATGGTGACTAAATCACTATGCTACGATAGAGCTCAGGATTGCAAATTGCAAATGCATGATGGGCTTACAACAGCAGATGAATTCTTGACCAAGTTTGAAAGTGTGGTACTAGAGCACCAATGGTTTTATGCATTGAGATGGGCATTGCCTACGACACTTGCACATTGGTGGGGCACACATGAAGGAACCTTTGAAAACTGGCGCAGCTGTAGGCATATGATCTAGAGACAGTTTGGGAAGCTGAAACTATGCATAACTAAGAAATATGATGGACGTGATGTTCCGCGTATGCACCTTACCAGGTGGGTCCAAGCTTATGGAGAGGAGCCTCAACCAAAGTGGGTACACTTATTTTATCATACCTTGGATGTCATTCCAAGGACCTCGTATATTGAAACAGAGCTCCAACATGGCACAAGAGAATGGGATATCCTGCACAAAGGATTATTGTCAACATTCCTCTTTAAAGATCAATCGATGGATACGGTGGATGACGCGTTGCAAATTATGAAGGCCACTATTTTCAAAATACCACTAGAACCGGAAGAAATCGTGTAACTAGACTGGTCACAATAGCTAAGCCAGGCTCTAGAATGTTATAATTTGCAAGCAGAAGATGATGAGGATGACCTTAGAAATATCAATATTCCGGAGACAAAGGGGAATCACGAGGTGCATGTTGAGCTAATTTATGTAACTAAATTAACACAAGTATTTATTATCAATCCGGGTTGTTTCTACTTTGAGGCAAGTTCACTATGTATGAAGATCAGAGATAATCAAACCTTGAAAGATAAATCATTAAAAGCTAAAGAGAATATATCTAATAACTCTAATTTAATCAGCTCAAAAGAGAAACATTGAAAGGATTCTTGAACTCAAGAAGTCCACTTCCACCTCAGTTATTACTTAATGAATTAGAGATTGTAACCAAAAACTCAAGATGCATAAATTATACATGAAATAGGCTCTTAACTTAAGAGACACTTAAAGTTTTCCATCATAACTCATTCATCTCAAGATATAAATCTAAATGGAAACAAACTATTTGCATGTAAACAAAAGAGACTAGTTTTGATTCACCATTTCATAGAGGGAATGCCCAACTTGAACACTTGTTTTCCAACTCAATTAGATGATGAATAAACCATTAACAAATGAAATCAATCACTATGAATAACCATAAGGCAATCTGAAATAAGACTTTGAAAAACTAAAGCTACCATCAACCAGATTTGCAATGAAATAAAACTAGTTTAACTTGGAAGTGTACTTAGCTTGGAGTGGGGGCCCTCCACCCTTGCCTTGCACACTTTTGAAGATGATATCAGAAGATTTATATCAGTCACACATCCATGTATTGAGCAGCAAAAATGAGAGTAACACAAGTCTTCAAATTAAGTCTTCAAACCAAAAATATTACAGCATAAAAGTATCATAAATCAATTGTGTTGAGCCATCAAAGTGTGGCCCTTAAATAAGGAGTTTCATGAAACCAACTGATCTATATTTACTCTAACAATCTTATCTGCTCTAAGCCACCTATCCAAGTCGAATCCACTCCTCTCATCCCAAGAAATATGACTAATATCATGGAATCTCAAAACTGCCCTATTTAGATGGGATTTCTGGATGACTAGTCATGATTGACTAGCTCCAAATAGGCATAATAAAGCTCATTCTGTTGGAACCAAGCATAGGTGGCTTGGTCCTAGTTCCCAAGATTTCCATTCATGTATCCCATTGGTGCTGAAGTGGCCTGCATCCATATCAACCATGAAGTGATTACGAGAATTTCTGAAATTTCCAAAATTGCACTTAAAATCAAACTTTTATAAAAACTTTAGAAATTGAAAAATTAAAGTTAAATACCTGATTAGACATAAAATATTCATTAAAATGGAATGGATGGAATGAAAATGAGGGATAAATAGATGGTTAGGTAAGTTTCTCAAAGCAAAATAAGATCAAAACTGAGGCCCAACATCTCTCCCATGCTTATGATCAAGCATGTCCCCATGCTTGCTTGCTTCTCTTGGACCTTCTGCCCTCTGAAGTGGATGCTGTACCTGTTGCTAGTTACCTGTTCAAACAATCAAATTCTGATTCCTGCTTTGCCTTCAACATTGCTGCCTTAACCTTTTGTTTTTCATATTTAGCTTGCCACATGTTTTTGTCTTTCAACCATTTGAATGCCTGTTTGGAAAGCAATTCATTTCTCCTTTTCAACCTGCTTATTTCTTCTTGTAATTTTTCATTTGTTTTCATTAGCTTTGCATTGTCCTTTTTCTGTGCCTTATTCTCTGATTTTAATTGCTTCTCCACAATTTTGCTTATTTCTATCTGATCAATTAAGTCTTGGATTTTGGCCAAATTAATTTCCTTTTCAAAATCCTGGGTGGTTTTCATTAATGATTCTCCTGCATCATTATAAAATATGGAATCCCTTTCAAGGGGTTCTTGTGCTATATCCTGTTCTTCTGGTTTTCTAGGAGAATATGCTTCTACTTCTTTTTCAAAATCAATAGAATTCCTATTCCTAGGAACAGACATAACAGATATTTCAATCTCATGCATGGCCATATTTCTAGCTCTTGTTCTTGGATATAGGGGAGAATTCATCATGCTTCTATTTTCCTACTCTACTTTGTCTTGTCTATCAATAAGCTGTTCAGTAAAATGATTTTTATGCATGAATTCTTTCCATTCTAGGCCCTTTGATTTCACCTGATGTTCCACTAAGATTTTGATTAGCCCCTGATGATATATCTGTGCTGCCCTTGGCTTATGCTCCTGTTTCACTGTCTCAATCATTTTCACAAGACTTTTGTATAGGAAATATGGTAAGTTAATTCTATCATCCCCTTTGATATGCTGCAGTAATCTAACATGATATAAATGAGCAATGCTATACTGACGATCACAAGTCAAGAATTTTTGAATAATCAAGACTAGTTCCCCCCATGGTTCATTGAACCACTCCCTGGGTATCCCTTTAGCTCTATCAAATGTGCCTTTTCGGTTCTTCTCGAGGAAGAAAGTCCATGCTTTCTCCTTGAAGTGTAATCCTTTATGATACTTTTCCCCTATCATGGGCAACTCTAAGGCTTTGGATAAGAACTCTTGAGTTACGGGGACACTGATTTCTCCTACTTGAGTTTGGTCTTGGCTGAAATTATTGATGAAATCTTTAGTTATCTGCTCATAATGGCCATTAAACTTCTGTAGAAATCCTATCATCCCTGACTGATATAATTTTTCTACAGTTTCCTTTCCCCAGCTTTCTATTTGAAATCTTGGTTCTACCCGGTTTGTCATGATTTCTGTGAACCAATCAATATAATCCTCTGCTGTTACTAACTTCATTTTAACAAAAATTATGACTATTGTTTTTAAATGAAATTGTCGAAGCAACGAGGCTTACCTTCCCCTTCTAACTCAACTTTAATCTGTTTGACTCTGTCTTCTTTAACCTCTGCTGTCTTTCCTCTGCACAAACTCTGTATCAATTCCCTGTTTAAGGCAACCAACACCTGAATATCTTCTATCAATACATTGCTCTCTGTTTGTTTTTGAAAATTAAATACACATGCAGCAATAACCATGTTTTCTTAGCTCAAAATAACATGCATTACTGTGTATTTATACAAGAAAAACTTGAAAAATTTGGCTCTCGGCCTCATAACAGATCCTCAAAACATTCTCTGCTTATTCTCAAAGGGAAAAAAATGACTGTGTAATGCAAAAATTGCTTTCGGCCTCTCAAGAAATTCTCAACACATTCTCGGCCTCATCCTTCTCATCATTTTTTATAAAAATATGACTGTATAATGCACAGAGAGTTATAAGCCTAGAGGACTAATCACATGCACTCGGCCTCATCATATTCACTGCTTATAACAAATGTCAAACAATTTTTTTTTAAAACTCAAACTATAAAACTCTCGGCCTCAAGACACAACAATGCAAATTTTGGCATTCAACTCAGTTCTGTAGTCAACATCAGGCATTCCTACGCATTTCAATCCTCTGTATATGGCACAAATACATTAAAATTTCGATACACAGGGCACATTAAGGCATGAATGCATTTGACTGTGACAACACTCATGACAACACTCTGTGATTTAATGCGTCCTCTATTCTGAGCAATCAACATATTCACATGCATATCACAGAGACTTAGCGTGCAACAAAATGAAGGTTAAATGCAACAGGGGTTGTAACAAGCAGCGCTCATATATAACAACCCTTAACAATCTGTTTCAATGCGTTCAACACCCATATGAAAAACACTCCATGATTTATGCGTTCCTCTGTTGGCAGCCAATGACAGTATTTATGCATAACTAATTGCGCGCAGCAAAAAGGAATATGAAGCAATAGTAAACAAACAGTGCGCATATAAATAGCCTTTGGCGCTTTCTGCTGCTCCTATTCAAACTAACTCTCTGGGTTTACGGCTTCATATTCCACATTTAATTCAAAATCTTCTATCGTGTTATGCATGCAATGTTTAGAATTTAAATGTTGTCTGGTTGACTACACATGAAAATCCGTTAATTTATCCATAAGTGCTGTGAACTTGGAGTTATCCCGGTTTTGTAGTGTTACCTGACTGTTACTGGGCACGTGGAATGTAACTGAGCACTTCAAATCCCTTTTTCTTCGGTCAGTCAAACTGGTGGCAAAGAAGAAAATCTATCAGTTTAATGGCGAGGAATCATACATATCCACAGTCGCCGAGCGAAATAAACTCTAGCCTTACCTTGCTCGATCCCAAAACTCAACTTCCTCTGCTCATTAGACTCGGATTTCTTCTTTAAAATTGCCTCAATTCATTCCTTTCTCCTTTTACTGTGCTGCGACTTCAAACATGATTTTTTCTGAGCTATGGCAATGAGGATTTGTGGTTTAAACAATGGTGGGATTGTTGTTTTAATCGGTGCAATGGCTCGGTCAGTTCATGACCGTTTTGGCTGTACAGACCCTTGTATATTCAGTGAGGTGTTTTGAATTTCGTGGCGTACATGGCCATCCTATTGACCAGTCGCCCGACTGTCATAAGGATTGGCCAAGTCGTGGTTTTGTACGCACGATCCCTGCATAAAATTTCAACCAATAGATAATGACACCGTGTGCAGTCATACCTGTGTGCTGTACGGTGTTTACCGTTTTGACTCATTGCAATTGCGTTGTGATTATACCCATCGTATAACCATTCTCTGCTAACGTTGTAATGATCATTGGTTGCAATGATTTTTGTTTGAATACCATTCTCCCACTAATGCTTACGGCCTCCACCATATATCATTTCTTTGCAACCCATATTCTTTGTTATAATAACTCTCGGCCCTTTGTAATATTATATGCGCATTTGATTTATGTAGCTTACGCACATTTGGGAATCCTCGGCCCTTTGCAACTATATGATATTCCTTTTGATATGCACATTTGGCCCTTTATAACTATGTTATATCCCTTTTTATTTACGCATTTGATTTATATATTTTCCTTTTTGATATGCACATTTTATGTTCCCTTTTGTAACACATATGTTAATGATATATGCGTATGTCTTTTTGTAACATATATGTTAATGATATATGCGTATGTTATATTCCCTTTGTAACATATATTCCCTTTGTAACATATATGTTAGCGCATTTATAAACTTATGATATATATTATTAACATATATCATAAACTTAACGAATTTTGAATTCCATATAGCGCATAATCTTTATAACATAATTTTATAATTTTAAAATGACCATTGGGGTCATTTTTAAAATTATGACCATTGCTAATGCTCTGAGTTTATGTGCAGGTGAAAAGAGTTGTCCTAGCTTGATATTTTTTCGTTTAAGGAAAATACCTAGGGTTATAAAAAGATGTATAGGAAATGTATGTGAATGAAATGGAATATGTATAGGGAATTTGGGGTATATATTGGGAATGAATATTAATGAATATTCGCAGATACTAACTTCAATTAGATCAAAAACTACAAGTTTCTAAAAAAAAAATGAATTTCAAGCACAAAATGGCTATGAATATACTCCCTTGAATGTTGTTTGTACAGGTGGAATGTTGAATATTGTTTGTACAGGTGGAATGGAATCCAAAATGTTATGGATAGATGAAAAGTAGACTTTTATTACTGCTCCTTGTTCACTATACTCCATTTCTTGAATTGTTCAGGTCCCTTTGAATAATGTTTTCCTTTCAGGTCCCCCTGCAATGCTTCTGGAATGATTTGATCTGCTGCAACTAGTTTTCTTCAGGTCCCACTGCAATACTATTTCTCTCAGGTCCCTCTGCAATGCTTCTGGTATATTGTGTCGGCTCTGATCTGGTTCTGCTGCAACAAGTTTGCTTTAGGTCCCTTCTGTAATAATGTTTCAGCTTAGGTCCCTTCAGGTTCTGCTGCAACACATTTGCTTCAGTTCCAAAGTGGACAACACAATCCCTTAGCTGTGGCAGCTAAAAGCTTGCTACAAGACTCTCCCTTTCTGAATGTTTGACTTGTCCTCAAGTCAATTGTGGAAAGGTCCCGCATTGAAATTGTGAGAATAGTAAAACAAGAATGTAGAATTCATAGAGTCCAGGTTTCCCTGGTTTTCCCCTATGAATTCAAGTTTGCATGGTGCCAGTTGCCTAGTTTTCACCAGCAAACCAATTATTTTTTATGTTTTGTTTTTTTATATATGTTTTTCTCCTTTTTTTATTATTATTATTATTATTATTATTATTTATATATATATTTTTTTTTATTTTTCCGAACTGGAAGATGGCAGAGCCATAATTTCCAGTCTTGATTGTTGTACCAGTTGTTTCATGAATGTCTCTTTACTAATAGGCTGATGATAAACTTTCAGCCTATGACCATTTACAACAAAGGAGGTGGGGTCCTGGTCAATGGTCTTTATCTTCACTGCTCCATTATCAAAGATCTCCTCGATTTCATATGGCCCTAACCAGTGTGTTGTAAACTTCGCTTTGAAATCCTTGAATTTGGAGTCAAATAATAAGGCCCAGTCTCCCTTCTGAAATGTCTTGGTTTTAATGTATCTATCATGCCATTTCATTCTCTGTTGTTGTACTAATGCTGTCTGTTCAATTGCTTGTTGACGATGTTCATCCAATTGGTTAAGTTCCATGATTCTCTGTTGTTGTGCTTCAGTCAGGTCCATGCCCAATTCTGCTGCGAGTCTGTAGGTTTGTATCTGAAATTCAATAGGCAATAAGGCTTCTTTCCATAGACTAACTGGTATGGACTAAAACCAGTTGTATTATTCCATGTGATCCTGTAGGCCCATATTGCATCCTTTAACTTTTCAGACCAATCTTTCCTATTCAGCTACATCGTCTTAGTCATGATATTTTCTAAGACCTTGTTTGTGGATTCTACCTGACCATTTGCTTGAGGGTGATATGGAGTAGACTTTTTGTGCTTTATCTTATATTTCTCTGTCAGATCCCACATTAACTTTGAGGTAAACTGCGTTCCTTGATCTGTCACTATTTGTCTTGGTACTCCATATCTTACAAAAATTTCTTCAAAGAGGAAGGTAACCACTGTGTCCTCTGTCGCTCTGCTCACTGTTTTGGCTTCCACCCATTTGGTTACATAGTCTGTGCACCCTAGGATGTACCTTTTTCCATTTGATGGTGGATTAATGGGTCCAACAAAATCAAGTGCCCACTGCTCAAATGGCTCAATGAGGACCTGTGGTTTGAGCGGCATTTCATATGACATGATGGGTCTCCCTATTCTTTGGCAACTGTCACATTGCTTGACATATGTCTTAGAATCCTTGAAGACAAATGGCCAGTAATAGCCCAGTTGCAGCACTTTATATGCTGTTCGTTTGTCTGCAAAATGACCACCACATGGTTCGTCATGACATGCCCTGAGAATATCTAGTATTTCATCTTCACGCACACACTTTCTAATCATTAGATCTGAACCAGTATAAAACAAATCACCATTCACCTAGCTATACCTAGAACTTTCTCTAACAATTTTCTTTCTTTTCCTGCTTGTAAATTGAGTTGGAAATTTTCCAGATGACAAGTAATTTGCAATATCTGCAAACCAAGGGGTTTTTATTGTTATGGCAAACAGATTTTCGTCTGGAAAGTTGTCTATCACTGGATTTGCGTCGTCGGGTGATTGTATTCGGGACAGAAAGTCAGCCACTTGATTTTCTTTGCCAGGACAGTCTTGTATTGTGATACTAAATTCTTGCAATAACAGGAGCCATCTTGTAATTCGTCCATTGGTGATGGGTTTATTCGTCAAGTATTTTATTGTTGAATGATCTGTATGAATGAAAACTTGATATCCTGTTATATAATGTCTGAATTTGTTTACCCCATGTATAACATCTAACATTTCTTTTTCTGTGGCTGTGTAGTTCAATTCTGCAGGTGTCAAATTCTTACTGATAAAGTATATTGCATAGTTGAAAAAATTTTATTTCTGTCCCAAAGAGGCACCTATTGCTGTATCTGATGCGTCAGTGGAAATATGAAATGGCAAAGACCAATTTGGCCCATGAAGTATGGGTGCCACTGACAGTTTGTCTTTTAAAATTTGAAAAGCATTTTGACAGCTAGTTGTCCATTGAAATTCAACATCTCGTGCTAACAGTTTAAGCAGAGGTTGAGCTATTTTACTAAAGTTTTCAATAAATCGTCTATAATAGCCTGCATAGCCCAAGAAACTTCTTACCTCCTTTTGTGTTGTAGGTGGCATCAAGTTAACCAGGACTTGGATTTTGGCTGGATCCACCTTTATTCCTGAAGCAGAAATATGGTGGCCCAGAACTATACCCTCTGTTAACATCATATAGCATTTTTCGTTACTTAATGACAGATTTGTTTCGATACATCTTTTCAAGACTTTTTCAAGGTTGTTAAGGCAATCATCATAGGTATTTCCATATTCTGTGGATTCATCCATATACACTTCTACACATTCATGGACTAGATCAGCAAATATCGCAAGCACTGCTCTTTGAAAAGTTGCAGGTGCATTGCATAACCCAAATGGCAAAACTTTATATGCATAGGTTCCCCATGGGTAGGTAAATGTAGTCTTGTCTTGGTCTTCTGTTGCTATTCTAATCTGGTTGTACCCGCTAAACCCGTCCAAGAAAGAAAAGTATTTCTTTCCAGCCAGAGAGTCTAACACCTGGTCAATGAATGGTAGAGGAAAATGATCTTTTAATGTAGCTTTGTTTAATTCCCGATAGTCTACACATACCCTCCACTTTCCATTTTTCTTTGGTACAATAACTAATGGAGAAACCCACTGACTATCTGAAATAGGATAGATGAATCCAACATTTAACAGTTTTTACAATTCCTCTTTCACTATTTCTTTCATCATAGGATTCATTCTCTTTGCGGTTGTCTAACAGGTTTAAGTTTATCATCAGTATAGATGTGGTGGATACATGTGCTTGGATGGATTCCTTGCATATCAGTATAATCCCAGGCAAATGCTTTTGAGTATTTTTGTAGTAATGTAATTACCTCTTGTTCTTGTTTTGATTGCAGCTGGTTTCCAATATTTAGATGTTTACCAGGATATACCTCAATTGTTTTGATTATGGGATTGGAAATTGTGTTTACAGGAAAGATGTTTATAAAAGAATTTCGCAAGGTTGAAATAGTACAAGTTTCCTGGAAACACTGATTCAAAAGGTTATCTGCAGCTTCATATTGTTCTTTTCTAAGCTGCTCTGAAATATTCGGTTCTGAAATGAAAATATCCATTAAGTCTTGATTCTCTTCCTCTTCTCTAAAATCAAAGAATTGATTAATACTTAAAACTGCTTTGTTTGTTGCTTTTCCTCGGTTTCAAGTATCGATTCTAAAGAAGTGGTTTGTGCAGGTGAATAGAGAGTGATGTGTTTCTTTTCATCTCCATGTGAGATAATCATACTTTCTGATCTGCATCCTATGAAGGCATCAACGGTAGCTAACCATGGTCTGTCTAAAATTAGAGGATGTCCTCCCAGATTTGTTTTTGGTTGCAGAATAAGGAAGTCAACAGGATATTCCCATGAATCTAAAGAGACTATGATGTCTTCTAATATTCCTTCCAGAACAACTTTAGATCTGTCTGCTAGTTCTAATACTGTTGAAGTTGTTCTAATGTCGTTTAATTGCAAAGCTTTCATTGTCTCTAATGTCATTACATTGATAGCTGCTCCCAAGTCTATTAATGTGTTTGGTACTGAGAAATTATTGATTGATATGGTAACCATGGGGATACCAGGATCAAGATATTTTCCTACAGTAGTTTGTGTAGACATAAAGCTTGCTAGCTTACCAATGACTTGGATTGTAGAGGGATCCTTTCTCTTTCTCCCTGATTTCTTAATGCATAATTCCTTTATTGTTTTAGCATATATTGGTATTTCTTTAATTGCTTTTAACAAAGGAATTTTCACATAATCATTCTTTAATTCATCTAAAATATCAAATTCAGGAAGGGTTATTTCTTTTGATTGTTCCACTAACCTTTCAGGGTAAGGCGGTGTTTGAGTTGTAATTGATTTTCCTTTCTAAACTTGTATTTCAGTTTGTGCTGCTTCAGGTGATTCTCCTTGTTCAGTTGGTTCTTCTACAATTGGCGGAGAATCCTTTTTAAGTACTTTGCCAGACCTTAAATGGGCATCATTTAGAGGAAGAATAGAGTAAGTTGGAAAATATGCTGCTTCCTCTACAGTGTATGCAGATTTTTCCACTTTGTTATTCGGATTGGCCACCGGTTGGGCTGGCAATTGTGTTGGTATGGGTTGATTTAATGGTAACTGTAGCTGTTGTGGTTGTGTCAACAATGGTGGTGGATTTTGCTGTTGAAATGGAATGGATGGCGGATATGCAAAATTTTGTTGCGGAAATGGCATGGGGATATGGCGGATATGAAAATGGTTGTTGGTACTGTTGCTGGTAATGTTGTTGATATTGTTGAGACTGTTGTGGTTGTTGGTTTCCATAACCATATCCTCTCCAACCTTGTGCAATTTGTTGTGGATATTGTTGTGGAGGCCAAGCTTGCCATGGCATAGGAGGGGTCCAAGGATTATAAGATGGATAAGCATAATTTTGCTGAGGGATTTGTTGCTGATTTGGTTGAGGCATTCTAGGTGGCCATGGTCTTCTTGGTGCAACGTAATAGAAACCTTCTGCTCCTTGCATTTCTTCCATTGAATTAGTTTGCAAGTCTTTCAATGTTACACAATTTTCTGTGGAGTGATTGCCTGTACAAAGTCCACACACTTGAATGCTATCTAAAGGACAGTCTCTCAAAGGATGTTTCTTTTTACATTTTGAACAAAATATTGCCAAGGCTTGCTCTTGTTCTTCCTTTTTCTTATTTGCCTTTAGCACATCTACTTGTGTCCCTAATGTACTCAAAAGATCTGTTTTGAAATTTTCCAATAGACTTCCTATTTCAGCCCTTGTTATCCCTCCTGCAGCTGACTTTGCCGCTTTAGAACTTACTTCCCTTCTTCCGGTTTTTGATCTTCCTCTAGAATATTTCTGACATAACTCGACAATTTCATCAAATGGAAGATTTGAAATATCTCCTTTACCCATTACATTTAAAATGTCAAGGTATTCATCTCTTATACCTTTGAGGAAGATTGTGCGAACAGTTTCTTGATTTAGGGAATGTTGTTTAGACTTCTGAAGATTATATGCAAACCGCTCTAAATATTCTTCTAGATTTTCATCTTCTTGCTGTGTCATTCTAAACACATCTTCCTTTGAATCTCTAGATCTACAATAAGGCTGGTATTTCTTAAGGAAGACAGTTCGCATATCATCCCAGGAAGCTAATGTTTGTTCTCCTAACCCCATAAACCATTTTAAGGCTGCTGCTTTTAATGTTGCAGGAAAAAGACGAAGCTTATGGACATCATCAGTATAGCCATATGTTCTACATAAGATATCGAATTCAAACATGAATGAATCCGGATCTTCTGTAGACATTCCATAAAAGTTTGGCAACACAGAAGGTGGAATGTTTTTTATTTTTACTTCTTCTCCTAGTATTGCACTTGTATCTATTATTGGGAAACCAAAAGTTGATTCTTGGTCAAGTCCATCTTCTTGTCTTTTCCTATCATTTTCTAACTTCCTATCATTTTTGTGTTTCCTTTCTTCCTCTCTCTTCCTCCTCCATTCTCTTTCTTGTCTTTCATTTTCAGCTCTTTGTTCTTCATCATTAAGATGAACGGATCCATGTCCTTCTGCCATTGTTTGAGTTGTTTCAATTTCAGGTGGAGGTTCAAGTTGTGGAAAGATAGGAGGATCGATAGATGGAAAAACAATTTGTTTTCCTCTCTCTTTTGGTTTTCCAGAAGTGGAGAATTTTTGCTTTGCTTCCCAAGATGACAAAGTTTGCCTTTCAATCAAGGTTAATCTTTGGCCACTTCTTTGTTTTTCAATCAGTTCTTCAATGATTGGATTACTAGTAACATGTGTATGTGATGATCCTATCTCTATTTGTGGGGGTTTTTTGATAAATCTACCTTGAGGATCTCTAACTCTAGGCATAAAGAAACATAATTAAAGAAATGAAATGTAACTAATGTTTTTGTGTATTTTGGATTTTATCTCTCTATTGACTATGCCGATATTTGCCTCGCCGGCAACGGCGCCAAAATGTTGAGCTAATTTATGTAACTAAATTAACACAAGTATTTATTATCAATCCGGGTTGTTTCTACTTTGAGGAAAGTTCACTATGTATGAAGATAAAAGATAATCAAACCTTGAAAGATAAATGATTAAAAGCTAAAGAGAATATATCTAATAACTCTAATTCAATCAGCTCAAAAAAGAAAACATTGAAAGGGTTCTTGAACTCAAGAAGTCCACTTCCACCTCAGTTATTACTTAATGAATTAGAGATTGGAACCAAAAACTCAAGATGCATAAATTATACATGAAAGAGGATCTTAACTTAAGAGACACTTAAATTTTTCCATCATAACTCATTCATCTCAAGATATAAATCTAAATGGAAACAAACTATTTGCATGTAAACAAAAGAGACTAGTTCTGATTCACCATTTCATAGAGGGAATGCCCAACTTGAACACTTATTTTCCAACTCAATTAGATTATGAATAAACCATTAAAAGATTAAATCAATCACTATGAATAACCATAAGGCAATCTGAAATAAGACTTTGAAAAACTAAAGCTACCATCAACCAGATTTGCAATGAAATAAAACTAGTTTAACTTGGAAGTGTACTTAGCTTGGAGTGGGGGCCCTCCACCCTTGCCTTGCACACTTTTGAAGATGATATCAGAAGCTTTATATCAGTCACACATCCATTTATTGAGCAGCAAAAATGAGAGTAACACAAGTCTTCAAATTAAGTCTTCAAACCAAAAATATTACAGCATAAAAGTATCATAAGTCAATGTGTTGAGCCATCAAAGTGTGGATCTTAAATAAGGAGTTTCATGAAACCAAATGATATATATTTGCTCTAACAATATTATCTACTCTAAGCCACCTATCCAAGTCGAATCCACTCCTCTCATCCCAATAAATATGACTAATATCATGGAATCTCAAAATTTCCCTATTTAGATGGGATTTCTGGATGACTAGTCATGATTGACTAGCTCCAAATAGGCATAATAAAGCTCGTTCTGTTGAAACCAAGCATAAGTGGCTTGGTCCTAGTTCCCAAGATTTCCATTCATGTATCCCATTCGTGCTGAAGTGGCCTGCATCCATATCAACCATGAAGTGATTACGGGAATTTCTGAAATTGCCAAAATTGCACTTAAAATCAAACTTTTATAAAAACTTTAGAAATTGACAAATTAAAGTTAAATACCTGATTAGACATCAAATATTCATTAAAATGGAATGGATGGAGTGAAAATGAGGGATAAATAGATGGTTAGATAAGTTTCTCAAAGCAAAATAAGATCAAAACTGAGGCCCAACAGCGACATTTATGTGAAACTGTGGAGGAATAGAATTCTGGAAAGAACGTGAACATGTATAAAATGGTAAGCATGGCCGCATCCTTTGGTTTTAAATTCCGGTGTTAAAAATCATATGTGAATGATTTTGGTTAAATGGAAGTGATGAATGAGAAGTATTGGGTCTGACTTATGAGACCATTTGAATGTTAATTGGATTGGAAGTCGTAAAAGGCGCATGTACAATTCAAAGGTTTGGTTAACCGAATATGAATGATTTTGAACCACATTTTTGTAAAAGCTTCCGCATGTAAATGGTAGTGTGTGAATTTGCCAGATATCGAGGTTTTAATTTGGGTAAATGTTGAGATGCATGTTTATATGCATGGATGTAAAAGGTTCTGGGTTTGGCGGGGTTACTCGCTATCAGAACCTGACAAGAATAATGACAAGGGGAAGCAAATTATTGACATAGAACCCAGTGCCATTGTTTCCACCACTAAGGTCTAGAAGACCTATCTTGAAGATCTAGATGAGGGGGAGCATCTCTTCCACTCACGGATGTGGGTGAAGGGTTTCTACTATAGTTAATTGTTGATAATAGGAGCCAAAAGAACCTCATTTCAGCAGAGGCCATTAAGCAGTTGGGCCTACTGATCACACCACACCAAAAACCATACATTGTTATGTGGCTCCTCTAAGGATGAGGTCTCCATGTTAGCCATCAATTCTACCTTCCATGCAACATCAAGCCCTTCAAGGATGAGGTACAATGTAATGTTTCTCCTCTTGAAGTTTATGATGTGTTATTAGGCCAACCATACTTGTGGAACCATCATGTTGTGTATGAGTCTAGGCCTTGCATTGTTATTGTTACATTGAGAAATAAGTTATACAGGATATCGAAGGTAGCTCCGCCTACTACTATCTCTTTGATATACGCTAAGAAATGTAGTAAGATCATCTCCGAGGCCAGATTTTTTTTTTTTTTTTTTTCATTCTGATTCAATATTAAAGTAAAGGGAACATAGTGGCCACATCCATGGACCCTGGGAACAGTTCCCTCACGTAGAAGAATTAGGTGGCTAAGGTCATGGAATAATACAGGTACATCTTCTCCTCACCCATAGGGGTACCTTTGCATTGTTAGGCCAAGAAGTTTATCTATCTGACACTGAGAGAACCTCTACCTAGTGGGTCAATATACCACCACTCGATTCTAGAAAATGAAGGAATCAAGTGGTAGATATAGGATTTTCTACAAAAATGGCACATATGAAAAATTTCCTCACCTTATGGGAGTTTGATTATACTTGTACAGAAGAAGGCCAGAATATGGTGCCATTGCATTAATTATTGGGCATTGAAAAAAATCACTGTTAGGAACAAGTATCCAATCCTATGGATTGATGACCTTCTTCGCCAGCTCAAGGGGACCAAGTATTTCAACAAGATTGATTTGAAGTATATATATCACCATGTTGCAATAGAATCCACAGATGTATGAAGATTTCCTTCAAATCCAAGCAGGGCCTTTTCAAGTGGTTGGTCATGCCTTTTGGGTTAAAAAATGCCCTTGGAACTTTTATGAGGCTAATGGATGACATCCTTCAGCCCTTCACCACGTAATTCATGGTTTTATATCTATACGGCATCTTCATATGCAACAAGATTTGGGAAGAGAACCTGCAACACATTCAACATGTCCTTTAAACCCTACGACAACACAGACTATGTGCCAAATTAGAGTAATGCACCTTTGGCATGAGCCAAGTCCAATATATGGGTTACATCATTGACAAACAAGGTATACATTTGGATCAAGCTAAGATCCAAGTCATTTGGGATTAGCGAGTGCCAACCACTCTAATAGAGCTTTCGAATTTTTGGGCCTTTTCAATTTTTATTGGAGGTTCATGTTGGGATTGTCTCATATCAGTTGGCCTTTGAGTTAGGTTACCAAGGGAAAAGAGAGAGCAAAATTTTCCTACTTTGAGTCCCAATAGAAGGCATTCATTGAGATGAAGCACAACCTCTTCTCTACACCTATACTCACATTACAAGACCTACAACAACCATTTGAAATCAAGATGGACACCTTCGACTATGCTATTGGTGCAGTTCTCACCCAATAAGGGAATTAGGTGTCCTAGATAGTGAGACACCTTTTGATGCAATTCAAAAATACCCCAACTATGATAAAGCGATGTATTATATTTTGCATGCATGCCAATAATGGAAACATTACATTCTAGGGAAGGAGATGGTCAACCATACAAATCTATGATCTCTTAAGTTTATACAGACATAGGGGAAGTTTAAAAATGATCGACATTAGAAGAAGTCTACATATTTGCAATAATTCCACTTAAAATTAAATTCACAAAGGGCAGCATCAATCATGTTGCAAATTTCCTTAGTTTCAAAACTTACTACTATTCTCAACTCTTTTGGTCACGAGACCTTCAGCTAGATGCAACTATACAAAAATGATCTAGAGTTCACCACCACATACTAGATGCTAGTGGATGGCAATAAACTTCTATATTTTGACCTCTAGGATGCATTATTATGCTACCTGATCCACCTTTTTATGCCAAGCTGATTTGAGAAGAACACTACAATTGTGTTGCAAGACACTTTGGTGTAGAGAAAACTATGGCTACACTACAAAATGTAACAACCCTAATGAAAATTCCATGTAATACAAATAAAAAACAATAACTACGGTTGATGGGACTCTTATTCCAAGATGAATGTTGGGGAAGACATCCTAGTGTAGGTGTTCATTTGGTTTATTATGGCTAAGGAAATTGGCAAAGGCAATGGTTAAGGCTTTGGAAAGGAAAAAAAACATTTTTGGCACAATTATTTATGAAAATAATGGAAATTAGGAGAAAAGGGAGGTGAAAGGTCACAGGTTGCATGTGAGGAGGAGAATGAAGGAAAGTAATGGAAAATGAAGAAAATAGAGGCCTCATTCATAAAAAGGCTTCTGAGGATTAGTTGGTAACCATTTTTTTAGTTGAGTTTTGGAGCTCTCTTATTATTCTCTCTCTCTCTCTCATACTCTTGGACACTTGGAGTTTCTTGGAGCAATTTTGGCATTGGAGCAAGAAAGGAAAAGGAGGCAAGAGGAAGCAAAGATCAAGTAGGGAAAGGCAGGATCAAGAAGCTACAATAGGCTTCATTGTAGTTATCAAGTTGCATGTACATTTTCCTTGCTAGAATTGACATGCATGGAATTGCATGTGGTTCTTTTCTATCACGACATGGTATTTTTCTAGGTGTGAAAATTTTTTTAGGCTAGCCTTGCCATTTCTGGATAGCCATGGTGTGACGGGGTTCTCATGTTTTGGTTGAGCTCGATTGCCAGATGGATTGGAAGCTGAGTGAGGTGGATCTTTGAAATGATAGAACATATGCCTAGTAACCCCTGAGTTAGACTATGGGTTGTGATAAAGCATGATTTTGTGTTGCCTCAGATGGCCTAGGAATCCTTGTTGGTGAATGACACGATATACGGTAAATCCAAGGGGTGGTTTTCTCTCCGTTGGGCATAGTAATCCTGGGTTTGGGATATGTGCTAAAACCAAGAGGTGGTTTGCTCTCTGTTGGGCATAGTAATCCAGGGTTTGGGATATGTGGTAAAGCCCGGCGAGTGGGTCTTAGTTTAGGGCCTAGTGTTCCAGGTTTAGATTGGGGTAAAACTTGAAAGACTAGAAGGCAAGAAAATTCCTCACAGTGTAGGTGGAGAAATTCGGTGGCATCCATGCTTATTTGGCCTAGTGATCGGGTGGAGATCATGGTAAAGCCTATTGTTGCGGAGGTAAATCCCCTCTGCGGACAGAGGTGGATCCCACTAGGCCCGAAGGGGTCTAGCAACAATCAATCACGCTGCATGCAAGTTTCTAGCTATATAATTTAACAGTCGATCTAGGAGACCAGCCTGGGATCCAACGCTTGTTTGTTGTGGGGGAAAGTGTCGCTCCTATCCTCTATCTCCGGCCGGTCGCTATTCGCTCATAGGTACCTGCACAAGTGAAGAATAAACCACAACAAGCATAAAATCCAGAAACATACAGCTATGTACCAGTCAAGCAAGATACAATTCACATATCACCGATGTAACACATAAATGAAACCATAATGACAGTCGCTTTGCATTAAAGTAATGAGAGAAGAGATTACAACCACTTAAGGCTTGACACTGTAAAACTCTTCTAGCTGGGTGGGCAGTCAGTCCGACATGTCTCGCAAAAACACTTCCTCTCTCATCAATCCGCCAACATAACCTTACTTTCAACCTTCAGCTCAAAAGATTATCTCTCTCACACTAGCTTGTTTGCTCCTTTGCTTTAATCTCCAAAAACTCTGAACTAGCCCGTTCATTATGGGGGAACGGGCTTTTATAGGAGAAGGGAGAAGAGATATTCATCATATGTAGACACGTTCTGAATTTTGGTAATGTCTCATAATAGCCGTTGCCTTGGATAGAAAAGCCGAAACCTGGATGCTTTTGTGGGCTTTTTCCTTCAGGGAACTGAGTGAGTCGTAAGGGAAAAAGCATTCTTAGCATGCGCTGGCCAAAATCATGCCCAAATTGTGTGGCGCGGGTCGTGCTCTAGGACAGAGCGCTTATGGGCATGCCCTCTTTGTAAGGACTGGGCCATTGGCGCGGGGTAATATACTGTGTGCCCGCGCTACTGGGAAAAAGGCA
>APFE031055239.1:0-13911 GCA_000404065.3 Pinus taeda
TTTCTGTTCATGAATTTTCGAGTCGGGAAAAGATTGTTTTCGCTCTTCTCAAAGCAGCCCCCCACGTCAAGGATTGGTCGGAAACCTACTCTGAGCAGAAGGATGAAAGTACAGGCTCACTATTTTTAGCTGCACCCACTTGGAATGAATTCCGGGATGCCATCAAGGAGTAGCACTACCCTATCAAAAGCTATGAGGAGAAATACATCAAATGGACCACACTGCGGTAGGGACGAGACCAAGATGTGCCGAAGTTCACAAACATTTTTCATACCCTTCGCACACAGTTGGGTGTGAAAGATTCTGAGCTACATCTGGTACTCAAATACCATGGCTGCCTACATTGATACATCCAGGAAGAGATGCAGTTCTTGAACATCTCTTCACTCGGCACAGCATACCGATATGCTGTCAAAATCGAGCAAAAGTTCAAACAGAAGAAGCGAGACTTTGGATCTGCAAATCTGAAGCCCAAAGGACAAAGCCAAGGCAGGGTGACCTAAGACAACCCCTCGAAGCCGCAAGAAAAGAACAACACCACGAAGCCAAAGAAGGACACAGGAAAGTGGTGTGAGTTCCACAAGAGTCCCACTCATAACACAAGTGAGTGTCGGACCAAGCAGTCGCTGGTGGCTGAGTTGAAGGCTTCCGAATCAGATGCATGTTCCAACCCTGAGCTAGAACTCGACAAGGGGAATGGCAATGGGAAGCAGATCATTGATGCGGAGCCTAACGCCATTGTTGCCACCGCCAAGATCCAGAAGAATGAGCCTGAAGACCCAGAGGAGGGGGAGCGCATTTTCTACTCACAAATGTGGGTGAAGGGTTCACCGCTGCAATTCATTGTTGACAGTGGGAGCCAGAAGAACCTCGTTTCAGCAGAGCTCGTGAAGCAGTTGGGCCTACCGACTACACCACAATTGCAAGCATACAATATCAGGTGGCTTCATGAAGGACGAAATCTCAAAGTCCGCCAACAGTGTCACCTTTCCTACAACATCAAGCCCTTCACAGATGAGGTATTGTGTGATGTTACATCTCTGGATGTTTGTGATGTACTATTAGGCCAACCATATTTATGGAGGCAACATGCTGTTTATGAGTCAAGGCCTCATGCTGTCATTATTTCTTTGAATAATTCATTATACAGGATACCAGAGGTAGCCCCACCTACTGCCACCTCTTTGATCACTACTAAGAAAGGCAGTAAGCTCATCTCCCAGACCAGGAAATTCATTTGTCTGGTTCACTACCAAAGTAAGGGGAAGATTGTCACCACATCCATGACCCCCGCGAAGGGTTCCTCCACGCAGCGGTAGCAGCAAAGGGATACGGGCATGACAGAACATAGGAACAACTTCTCCTCACCCACAGGGGTACCACAAAAGCTTCAAGTGGGAAACAAAGTCTGGTTGCATCGACAGAAAGAACGCCTTACCAGAACCCATTAGAAGCTCAGACCACTCCGACATGGCCCTTACAGTAGTATCAAGGTTGTGGGGAACAATGCTTTAGAGCACATCATTCCTCCATTCCTTCGCCTGCACCAAGTATTCAATGTGTACTACCCTCGACCATGCTTCCCACCATTACTGGACACATTCGAGATTGCAAAACAGCTCACACCCACAGAATTAAATCTAGATTGCATGGAACAAGCTGCAACTGATCAGATCATGGACACATAGATCAAGAACACTCGCCAACAGAATATCCAACTGTATCGAGTTGTCAAAGCAGGCTAACTCCTTCACCAGGGCAAGTGGCTCACCAGGGACCAAGTTCAACAAAAGTTTCCTCATCTCATGGAGGAACTCAATGCAATGGGGACCATTGCTTCCTAGGGGGGGAGGAATGATCCAGGTGGATATTGGTGGCCACCTGCCAAGTCCACCTGGACCCCCACCATTGTTTCTCTCAGCGTTTTCAGTTTCCTTAATTGTAGCACAACTTACTATTTTTAGCAGTTTTTTCAGGTCCTGAACTTCCGGAGCCGTTTTGAGGCCCTAAACGACATTTTTTGGAAAATCTGGAGGCAACATGGGTCCATATATGGATGTTGCCCTTCCCTAAGCGGTAGTTCTAGGATAGATCTTTCTAACGAGCTATTGTACGTGTCAAACGAATATCGAATGCCAAAGTTACGAACCCGGGAAGTTGATGTACCAATTTACCCAAACGAGGCCCACAATTTGGCGTTTCATCTTCTAGGGTTAGGTTTTGGAATGTTAAGGGTTTACCATTGTTTCTCAACAATAAATAGGCCTTCGAGCCTCATTGTAACACAGTTCAGAGGCATTTGGTCACCACATCTCTTCTCAGAGATAAGCTACCATCACCCTCGCTGGTTTATTTCCATTACTGTTTGTAAGCATATTTCAGTATTTTACATGAATGAAATGAAGTATTATTTCTGCTACATATTTGTGTTTATGGTTATCTCTATAATTTGTTGCGTTCCTGTTTAAGTCTGGATCAAATTTAACTAAAGTGATATGACACTTATCACTCAGTTAAATTAGTCAATTCGAGTTGGAGACACTTGAGTTTAGTTCTACATGATTGGTTATTAATTTGTAGCAATCTAGTTTAATTAATTTGAGTTATTGTCAGTGTAACTAGTTCTCACTGTTAGTAGAACTAGTGGAGTTTCACTCAAGGGTGTGAAACGTTTTTCACACTTGGTGATCATTCAATTAAATTGATAAATCAACCTAAATTAACTCATGCATACAGAGAATTTGAGTTACCCAGTTGAAATTGGAGTTTAAGGGCAATGTACTATTAGTTTTAGACAATTCCAAATTGTACAGGTGGTGCATGTAATCAGAGAAGGGCCTATAGGGATTGTGCAATTCTAATTGGGAATTTCCCTAATTAATAGGGGTTAATTCCTTGAGGAACAACGCAAGGAAATAAGGACTTGGGCAAACTTGGATTTGCTCAAGTATTGACTAGATATTGTCTAGGAAGCAATGAGATAGACTATACTAGTGCAGAGGTTGCTCGGGCTTGAACAAGCTTTGTATTTCTTCTCTATTTTCTGACTAATACAATACAACTAGTAAGGGGTTTTGGAGAAGTTGCTATCTACTTAAATAAATCTCCGAGAATATGTGATTGAATCTTGTCTCATGTTTATGTTGTGATTTATAGATTGTTTAATTGTTTCCGTTGATGAGTAGGGTAGATTCAAGTCTTTTGTTTTAGCATATTACATAAGCAGTTTGAATCTATAAGGAAATTTTAGAAAATTTCTGACTAATTTCTTTAGTTCTCATTCTTAATATTCGTTATTATTAACTCAATTTTTTCATTACTTTTATAGTTTCAAAGGAACTTCCACATTTAATATGTGGGAACACTTCAAGTTAGCATCAAGGCATCACTGAGTTTTTCTCTTGTTGTGTAACAAAAGCCGAGAATTTTGAAGAGGAAATAAATTGTCTCACTATGAATCCTAATATATGAGTAAAAAAAAAATGGATTGAATCATCACAAAGATTGTTGAAGAAGTAGGCTGACCATCGTGAACCTTAGGAAAAAGGATCATGGACCCTATCAAATAGTGTAATCAACAACCCCAAACTTGTAAGAAGGAATAGGATGATGTGGTAGAAAACAAACCTCTAAACTTATCTTCTAGATGAAACTCTTAGAAACCCAACTCCAACCTACAAATAAAGAATCATCTCATAATAAGATTTTCGAGATAAAGTGAAAGTGTGCAAATAGTTAAGCATGATCAAGTAAGTTTTTAAGGTCTAATACATCTACATCTAGAATGATCTATTAAAGTGACCTCACAACATTTAGATGGGGTTTCCCATATATGAGGTGAGAGGTGGGTCTATAGAAGTCATAAAGAGGATATTGTTTTATGGGTGCTTCCGATTAACAAAAGAAAGTGACATTTTCTCTAGGATAAAAAATTATTAAAAAGTATTAAATACATCTCACATGTTTAACGAACTATCAATCAATGAAGTAGTGACAACTAAGGGGCATTTATTCGACTAGGATTGCCCAAAGTTTTCACTTGGCTCTTGAAACAACAAATGACTTCTTTATGTTGGTGCTGTTATCACTCAGAAGTCTTCCCTAGAAGTTATAAAAAGAAGGAATAATCCGAGGTAACCACAAACCTAATCTTTTAGACTCGGGTTCTAGCCAACCTAAGTCCAGAGAGGGCTCTCTATTTATAATTTAACTTTGTTTTCGGTGGGATTTCAGGCTAGTTCTTAGTGCTCATGAGGTATTGATTTTTGATTGGGTGGTGGAATTTTGGGAATAAATGGGTAGAGCAAGCCTTCAGGCCATTGGGCTATGGAGTCAATCAAAGAGTGGCTTAAATGGATGAGATTAATTACTAAATGAGGAGTTCACAGGGTAGGCTAGCACAACAAAAAGAAAATCTGCAGGTTCAAATGGATGAGGTAGTCCTAACTAGGGTAAAAGGGAAATGAAGAATCCTTAAACCAAGATCAAGATGAAGAACAGAAGAGAGATCAGTAGCAAAGGGGAACTAAGAATCCTTTACTATGGACATGAAGGGGGGAAACTACAGAAGTAAGGGAGAAATTAAGAATTCCCAGACTAAGATAGTTTAGAAGAAAATAATGAGAAAGTAAATAGTCAAGATAGAGAGCATTAAAACTAATTCTGAAATATCATTCCTTGTTTACCATTCATATTTCATAGAGAAACATGTGAATATTTATAAACATCAAGAGATAATACTTATTTTATTTCCAATGTGCACAGGAATCCTGTGACATGTCTTTAACTTTATTCCATGATCTAGCAAGCCAATCCAGTCTCGATTATAATAGCTCCTTAACTTGATATGAAATGTCTACAAAAACGTCTTTTAATCCACCTTAATTACTTCGAAATGTGAAGTATTTATACAAAAAAATTACAAAATATCTCATAACAGTTTGAGAATTATTCTAGGAAATAAAAAATATCTTCAAGCATGAAGATAGAGACAGATGGAAAATTGCCTTCTTGCTGTCCCTTTTATTAAGATTATGCTGACTATTGTGGTTCGAATTTGGCTCTTTTAGTTGATTGATATTTTTGTGCTGGAATCACATTATTTCTTTATCCTACTGATACTCTTTACCTCCTACACTTTGACCCTGTTTCACTTGTTTTACCTGGCTACCATATCGATTTACTACAGTAACTTTATAGTAAATTTGCTAATTTTACCCACCATTCATCTTCAGGTATTTTTATCTTTAGCATCTTTCTATATGTCTCATCAGCTTCGGTGTACTTGGAAAAATTTGGCTTGTTGACAAACAAGTGCTTTACCTCATGCTCTAGGAAGAATAGATTTTCGAGATTGTCATACAATACCTTTCCCGTGGGTAGGGATTTTACCCATGAAGTACTAGATTGGTCGTTAGCCAACGTGTTTAGTCTTTCAACGTAGTCCTCTTGGGTCATAAACTTGTCATGAATAACCATAGGATTGGGAAGGCCTTTTTCTCTCAAAATTCCAAATTTTGTCATGAACATATCAATATCAACTTGCATGCTTTAGCATTTCTTCTCAAGATTGAGCATAAGGTTCCTTTTAGTAAGAATCTTCTTGATTTATATGATGGTCCTTATCCTATCTTCTATGCCCAGTTCATCTAGCTGATACCTGTTCTCACTGTTCAAGAGTTTTATCAGTTGGTTAGCCTCCTCAGGCTGGTCTCCCATATCTCCTCTTGTCTTTTGTATTGCTTCGCTGGCCACTTTCACTAGTTCAGTCTGCTAAAAAATTACTTGAATTGATGGCCAAACATCATTGACAGAGTCAATGATGTTGGATCAGAGCATCTCCTTTATTTTTCCTAGTGGCTGTTGCAATGTTAAGTCCTTTTCAAGGAATTTTATCCTTTCACCCATTCTTTGACTCTTCTGAGCTTCTTCTTTTTGCTATATTTGTGCAAGCTTGCAGTCAGTTTCCAAATTTGATTCTTTTTCTCTAGGCCTTTTAAGTTCTGTAGCTTGGATGGTCATTTCCTCTATGGCTTTTAATAATTCAACTGTCTTCTCTGTAGATGTACCTGCACCTGTAGATGTACCTGTGATTGGCATGGCTGTAGCTGGTGGAACTAATGGTGCTAAGGAAGCAGCCAATGTAGAGGGCACTGCTATAGAGATTGTAGGAATGACTGTCTGTGGAGTGGTGGCCAACTCACTCTGTTTAGACTGAATCAATTTGTCTAGCTCTTTCCTTTTTTCTTTTAATTGATCATTTAGCTTAAGGACTAAGTCCATAAGCTCCTTCTGTTCCTTATGGGTTTCTAGTACTTCAGCTGTTTGTGGATGGTTTGAGCTGCTTTTTTAAGGCAACTATGCCATCATTTTTCTTTTTGATTAGCTTTTCTGTAGCCTTTACATCCTTGGGATCATGCCCCAACTCTATGATTAATTTCTGTAACGACTTTATCCTAGTATCCTTCACCTGTGAACAAGCCTTTTCTAGCTAAAATTGCGTTGATATATTATTCAACGAATTTTGTAGTTGATGTGCTGCAATGGCCTTGCTGGTCAATGTGGAATAGACCATTTCTCCGGTCTGTTTGTGCAATTCTATTTGGTCGATAGGATGTATATCCTTCGCTAGCACCTCAAAATCTGTCTTCAAGTAATCTGCTATAGACCTGGGCTTCTTTGTGGTAGGCTTCATGAAAGTAATTTTCATCTTATCTTCTTTTACATCAAAGGTTGACATTAGCCTTGTTTGATTAGTGGGAGCCATTTTAAGGTATTGTGCATAGCTTCGAGCCTTCAACCTTTCATTTATGGCCATTATCTCTTTGTATTTCTCTCTAATGTCCTGTTCCTGGCTAGTTGGAGCCCTGAATGAGGATACTTCCACGCTCTTTTGTCTTTCCAACATTTGAGCCTGTGTAGTGGAAGGTTCTTGTGTTCCTCGAGAGGGAGTGGCTTGCCTGCTCTCTACGTTTTCTGTACCTGTGGTTCTAGCTGTTTCCTCTATGAACTCTTGCTCTGAAAAAGGACTTAACCTTTGCCTTTTTACATAAGTTCGCGCAATAGGTCTGCTAGAAGGAGTGATCTCCTCCCTGTCTCTTTTGGGATTCTTCTCCTCATTTAGAGGAGTATGTACAATAGGAGGAGTACTCATGATGTGTTATGGCTGAGCCAACTCTTTTGACATGTCTAGTTGCTCTAATTCTTCTTGCTCTTGAGGTCCTTCTGCTTGTTGCTCACTGTGTTCCTGTGTTTCCCTTCGGGACAGGGATTCTCCTGGCATCTGTACAAAAGAATCTTCATCAAGTCTCCTCTCTAGATCAATTAATGCATTATAAACAACAAATTCTATGCTATCTTTGTCTACTAAAGTGTTCTCCACCCTTTCTAGTTGGTTTGCATATTGTTCTATCTCAGGAATTCTGTGGTGGATATAGGGAGACAATTTGTTCTTTTGTATTCTATTGGAGATGAAAACCAAAGGGTCATATCTCCATATGAAGCTTTGTTTCAGTCTGAGCCTTTGAAGGATTTCTTCTGCTTCTCTTCCGGCTTCCCTACTATTTCATATAAAGGGGCCAAGCTGGTCTTTTATTCTGAGTTGATTTTTCTTCTTGGCATTTACAAAATGTACCTCATCTGAATTACTTATTTCCTTGTAGTACTCCAGAGCAAACAATCTCATGGGGAGTTATCTCGGTAGTTTTTAGGTGCTAACTCACAGCCATATATTCTGATTTCAGTGTGATTTTGGTACAAGTACCAATATCCCACTCTGTATTATTTGGATAGCTATAGGACCCTCCTGATATCTGCACTGATCCTGGGCGGAGGACTTCCTAACAACATGGTTGCCAATGGGTGCACAAAAAGATCTAGGAAATTTGTATAAGTATATGGAGAGTCATATTGGTGGATTAATGGGATCCAGAAGATTACTGATCTAGGGTTGCCTCTGGTATCAAGATTTTGAAGTGTGAATGGAAATTTATTGGCTTGATAGTATAGAAAAAGGTGATATAAAACTGATGAGTACTTAAATACTCTTTCATTATCCATTCACATGAATTGATCATGAATTTTATCTGCAATAAATTTGGCATAATCAAATATGATGGCGGGGGGCTGTCCAGGAGTGTAAAAGGACATGAAGGCTATAATAATCTCATCAACATACTCACTGGAAGTATAGCCTAAAACACTAGATATCATTGATATAATGTCTCGGCCAAGTTCAGAGAATATGGTCCACATGTATGGCGGAGGGTCCATTGGAATGTTTTTCTCTTCCATAATGAAGGTCTGGAATAATTGAGCAAGTTTGATGGAGGTAATTCTGGGGAATTTGTCAAGTATGTCTCCAACAGAAATGGGGGTCAGGTTTTGGCCTGGTTGCAACTACAATATTTCATTGATGGATTCAACAGTGATGGTGAATAATACAGTATGGTCAGGAGTCATCGCTACTCTTTCGTTGGGATTGTAGTTCATATGGCAATAGTGGAAAATTTCAAGGAAGATATGAACTCTAGGGAATTGGTACTTGGGCAAATTTGATTCCCAAAGACCTATTTTGTCTACATGGTTTAAGTACTGGTCTCTATACCTGCAGTATAATTTCAATGGGGATTCATAGAGAGAGGTGTCTTTAATTTGGAAGTCTTTGTCTGCCAAAGGAAGATGGTCTACATCCTGGTGGGGAGTGGTAATTGGTCGGATATTCATTGCAACTAGAGCAGCCATCCTTGGTTCTTGTGGATTCAAAAATGGGGAAAAGGGTTTTCAGTTAAATTGGGGGAAAATTGGTTCAATTAAGAGTAGTTTGGGGTTGCTAGGAAATTGCTTTACTTAATTAATTAATAACTTAAAGCAGTTGAGTAACAGGTTTGGGAATTAAACAGGGTTTCTCGGTGAATTCAGATAAATACTTGGTTTTTTCCCTAAACGGGTCGATGGACGACTAAGTACAGGTGTGGGAGGCATACGTGAATGAAGGGTAGACTGGAAGTTTCGGCAGCTTCAACAGATTGGAAGTTGGACGTGGGTTGACGTTGCACATACTCTGTCGCTTGCATGGAGGTCTGAGCGTCTTTTTCACGATAAAACAAAAACCAATGAGTTTTTTAGTTTTATTGGTAAATTCAACTGTTTTGGCAGGTACATGGGGGATATGTATAATTGGATTTTAGCAGGAGACAGGACGTTTTTATCGTCTAGCAGGAGGCTGTAAGCGGGTTTTGATCGGAATGCTTTTGGGCTAGGGTGGTTTCGGGGGGAGGTCGCCTGATGCCATTTATCGGGCGCCACATAGCAGCGGAGCCAAAAGTGAAACCACCCATATCAGGCGGGTAAAGGTTGAGCTAGAGAGGCTGCTCGATATGATTGATAGTCGTCAGATTAAAAGGGGTCAATTGAATAGTGGTCGGGGTGAAAGTTTTGAATGAAGGTTAATGGAGGGGCCCGACGAAGATTTAAGAGCGCGAGATTAAATTAATCAATGGTTTATAGCAGATTAAGGGTGTCGAAGGTGATTTCATTGGCGGAGTTTGATTATTAATTAACCGCAGGTCGGTTGATTAATCTCTTTTATCAGGATAGGGTTTTTATAAATTTTATATTTCAAAATTTTCAGGGTAGGATATTAATATAAGGATTTTTGTTTATAACTATAGGGGAAGGGTTTATTGCTTTTTCGAGATTTAATACAAATAAAGTAAAAAATTAATATGATGGTGGCGGAGAATAAGAAAAACGCTAAGTATAATGTATCTTGTTTATTTGCTTTTTTGTAAACACATGATACTTAAGCTTTAAAGTGTTTTTGGGTTTTTTGGAGGAAAGGGGTCTTTTCATGGGGGTGATTACTTTTTCTAAGGTTTTATCCTTAGAAAAAGGGGATTTATTAGGGGAAAGTGAGTTTCCCTAGGAAATTGATGTTTTTCATAAGGGAAGGGATTTATTTGGGAATATGAGTGAATTTGAAAGGGTTGAATGTTCATGAGGAGATGCTTAGTACTTAGGACCTATAAGTTATTGGGCCGAGGGTCCGGTCCCTCCAGAAGTAAGAGGAATGCTCTGAGCCCCTTTCACTTAAGATTTTAGTTACTTTAAGACTTTTCTTAGAAATTAGTTAAGTGGAAAATGTAATGAATCAAGGAGGTTAATCAATTGACTTTGTGTACTTTGATAAATGTTCAATTTTCATCCATACTTAGAACTTTGATGATGAAGGTGAATAATATGATCTTATTTAATCAATCGTCACAATTCTGCAACCATTCTTCTACTTATCCATCTACTCATCCTACCATTTTTACTTCTCTTTATTATGGTGCACTTAAGCTGGCAAACCCTTTATCAAAACTTTTCTTTTCTTTTACAAAAATAATCTATCTAAGTATAACCTTATTACATCCAAGGGCTCAGATTAAACAGTTGAGCTCCTTTTATTTACTCTACCTATCTACTTAACTGCCAAGATTAAACAGTTTGGTCAGATTTTATTCTCTATCTCTAAGCATAGAATTGAAAACTTGAAATAGCTAAGTTTAAACATTTTGACTATCCATGGATTGTGGCAAAGGTAACAAGCTGCACACAAGATTTTATTCTGCATCAAAAGTAAATAGTAGTGGCGTTTTGACTTACACACTTTCATGGTCTTTTTTCTTTTTTGGGGTTCATTTTTTCATCTTTTTTGACCTTTTTTTTATTCTTTTTGTCCTTTGATTTTTCTTTTAGGACCTACCCTCATTACATTTTTTAATTTTTTGAATATGGAGAACATTTGCAGAAAGAAAAGGTATGTAAATATTACAGATTTAATCTCAGCCATTCATAATTATGACTCCAATTGGTATAGGAACCTAACAGGTGCATCGATATATTATGGGTGAACATGTCCATGGATAAATTTGAACCTTGATGGGAAGAATAACAGTCTCACTTCACCAACCAAACAAACCATGTTGAAGCGCATTTGCTTTCTATTTTACAATAAAAAATATATAAATATACTAATTGCTATCAAATTTAAATTATAAATTGGTGGTTTCCTTCTTAAACTTAGTAAGAAATCCAAATAATTCTTCAAAATAAGATATAAAACTAAATCTCTAAATGAATTTTGTGAAATGATTCTAACAAAAAGGAGAGAAAAACAACACAAAGGATTAGGAATGAGCTTGTAGTAGAGTTGGACTCAAAGTAAAAAGGATTTATGAATTGCCAATAGAGCTAACTTTAACATTATTCTTATAATGATAAGAGTTGCATAGTTTCATAGTGTTGTATGGACATAACATCACTGATAACTAATAAGTCCATAGTGTTGTATAGACATAAGATCATTGATAGCTAAAAATATTTGACAATGTATTGGATATATTAAAAGAGAAGAGAAGAGAAGAACATTAATATATAATATAATTATAATATATATCTCATATATAAGTTTTGGGAGCCAACCTAATTGGTGATTGAAGTAATATGAAATCTGTGAAAACTAAGAAATCCAAGGTTCAAATCCCCCTGTTTGTGACCCAGTTTACAGAGAGGAGGACATGTTATAGACCCCCAAAAATTTACTAGTAATTACGTGTTAGACGGGCTAGTGGATTCCCCTTAAATAATAATAATAAGAATTATCATTTTCATTTTCATGCCTTTATAGTAATTTTTTTTTTAATATCATATATATATAATAATTAAAATAAAAAACCATCCTCATAATATTGGTACTATTAAATTTATAATCATTTATATTAAAGGAATTATATTATATATATATAATATTAATATATATATATATATAATATATATATAATATATATTAATATATATATATATATATATATATATATATATATGATTAAATTAATTAATCTTAAAGACTTTGAATTTTAATTTTCATTAATAATGAAAATTTATGTTTTCATATATATATATATATATATAAAAAATTTATTAGAATTATCTAAGCTAATTTTATGAACCAAATTTATTAACTAACATTATAACTTAAGAATATATCCATCCTCCTACAAATTTTACAAAATTCACAACAATATAAGAGTAAAACATGTAATTTTCGAAAGTTTTATATTAACTAATTTTTTTAAGAAGTAGAGTGCAATTATTACACAAAATCTTTCTAGTCCTTTTCATCTGCTATTTTGATAAACATTGATTTTTTTTTGTAAGCTTGGTAGGACTCTCCGATTTTTGAGTTTACATGTCCATTATTCAGCTCGCTATGGGGGGAGGGTAGTACAAGATTCGAACCCAAGATCTCCGGTTCAGTGAGACTTCATTACACGACCATCACCACTTGAGCTACCCCAGGCAGACGATAAGAATTGATTCTTTAAGCAGTAAGGTGTTTTCCATTAAGATAATAATATTAGGAAATTATATTACTTTTCATATATATATAGATATATATATAATTTTTATTATATATATATGTTAGGATATTCTAACACATAGGAAATAGTTAAGTATAACTTGGTCTAGTGTAGAGTTAGGTAAAGTGTGTTTCTTTACTATGTACTTTTGTAACTTACAATCTGATGGTCACGATATGTAGTGATTGGACGATTCATTCTCTCTTTGGTATTACCGACACTTGATCCATGGCTTAACACCCGATTGGTCCATGATCCCTATTTAAAGAGAATTGAGGGTCATTTGTAGGGTAACCGTTCATGAGAAAAGCTTATGTAAATTTTCATTCTTTTATTAATAAATTGCTTGAAGTGGTCAAGTTGGCTCAGGCCATGGATTGTTTCCCTCTTTGAGGGTTTTAACTACGTCAAGAGTAATGGTGTATTGATCTGTGATTTGTTTATGAACGACATCCTTTGGTGTTCTGTCTGAGGAAATTATCCTATAAATTCCTACATGGTATCAGAGCTATTTAAGGGTCACATCCGTTGGTGATCCAAATCTGAAGCCGGTAGAACTGCATCTGACTGTCGTTTCCTAGATTACTAGTTTTGACTACTTTCGGGCCAAGAGGGCTGCTCTATTGTGTTAGGAGCATATATTCTAGTGAGGAACCCCTTTCGTTTGACGCGAAAATGTTTCCGGTAGCCCTAGCTACGTCATTTTTAAGATCTGGAGGTATATAGTCTTTATTTGCAGTTTTTAGTTATTTTCTCTCTATTTATTTCGGTTTATTTAGCTCTCTGTTTTTTATTACTGGATCTATACCTTTCATTTCTGCGTATGCTCTTTGCCCCATGACTCTATGCGATCTAGGCAAATCAGAATCAGGAAGGAAAGATTTTTCTCATGCGTATGCTCTTTTTCGCCGTGCCTTAGTGTGATCTCGAAAAATTAGAAACATTGAGGAAAATATTTAGTTTCCGGCTAAAACTAACTTCAAGCCGTAAGGTTTGTTTTTTTTTGTATGTCCGGGTTGGGTTTTGTGTTTTTTGTTTTGTAGGCAAAAACGAGCTTTCTCAAGTAAGCACGCACCCCAAAGCTTCAGTGACTAAAAAAATAAAAAATAAACCCACCTTACTCTTTTCCAAAAATTACTAACCTTTTAATCTAGCTCACTTGGTCCAAAGTTACTTTATGAGAATAAAGGTCTTGAGTTCAAGGCTTTCTTTTTGTTGAGTTTCTTTTTCAACAAGCACATGTAGCTTATGTTTTAGAGTTATTTTATGTAAAAGTGTTCTCACCCATTATAAAAAATGAGTCACTTATAATTCTAAAGTCTCTTTATCTTTTATTTAACTTACAATTTACTGGTAGCTCATAAAATACCATTGTAAAAGCGACTTTTACTTATTTATAAAAGTGAGTCATACAATTTTTTTTTTAAAGTGAGCTAATTAGATTTATGTTTGGAAGGGGGGAGGGGTGGGGGAGGGGGTGGGTTTTTAAATATAACATTATCATTCA
>APFE031055240.1:0-17230 GCA_000404065.3 Pinus taeda
TGATATTTTTTCTCCTATTGCCAAGGTAACTTCTATTAGATTACTTTTATCTGTTGCTACTGCTTTTGATTTTGAGGTAGACAGATGGATGTGAAGACAACATTTCTTCACGAGGATTTGGAAGAGGAAATCTACATGAAGCAACCTGAAGGCTTTGCAGTGAAGGGTAAGAAAGAACTGGTATGCAAGTTAAAGAAGTCTCTGTATGGGTTAAAACAGTCACCAAGGATGTGGTATCAGAAATTTGATACATTTATACGGGGACTTGGCTTCACCAGAAGCAAAGCAGATCACTGTGTGTATTTTAAATTAATTGGTGACCGTGTTATTTATCTGGTCTTGTATGTGGATGATATGTTGCTGGTTGGAAATGACAAAGAAATTATCCAGGATTTGAAGACCCAATTGTCCTCCAAATTCGACATGAAAAATCTTGGTGCTGGAAACTATATTTTGGGCACGGGAATTAAAAGAGATCGGGCAAAGAGGAAGCTCTGGTTAAATCAGAGGAAGTATGTCGAGACAATGCTGCAGAGGTTTCATATTCAGGATAGTAAACCGGTGAAGGTTCCTATTCCTGTAGGTGTGAGGTTATCTGTTGAACAGTGTCCCAAGACACAAGAAGAGGAAGAGGACATGTCCCGTGTTCCATATGCAAGTGCAGTCGGTAGCTTGATGTATGCAATGGTCTATACTAGACTAGACATTGCACATGCAGTGGGAGTATTGAGCAGGTTTATGTCAAAACCAGGGAAGGAGCACTGGACATCAGTGAAGCGGGTTTTCAGGTATTTGTGTGGCACTAGTGATTATGGTTTGTGCTACCAAGGTAGACCAGGATTGGACAGAGTGTTGGATATTATGGCTTTGTTGCTGCAGATTGGGTTGGAGATCTGGATCAGAGAAGATCTACAAGTGGGTATGTGTTCAACCTATTTGGAGGTGCAGTCAGTTGGATGAGTAAGAAACAATCTGTAGTGGCACTATCAACTACAGAGGCAGAATACATGGCACCACTCATGCAAGCAAGGAAGCAATTTGGTTGCAGAGATTGTGTTCAAGTATGGGGTTAGTACAGGGAGCTATAAGGATAGACTGTGACAGCCAAAGTGCATTTTCTTGGCAAAGACCCTGCTTATCATTCAAAGACAAAGCACATTGATGTTCAGTATCACTTTGTGAGGGATATGATAGAAGAAAAAAAGGTGTTGCTGGTAAAGGTGGACACTTTGAAGAATACTGTAGATGCATTGACAAAATCTGTGAGCTCTGAGAAGTTCTCTTGGTGTAGAGAAACAATGGGTGTTTCAGGGCTGTAAAAATGACTAAGCTCTCCTGTGGTCCCCTGTGGAAAGAAAACAACAGGTGGGAGAATGTTGGGTTGTGTTAAATTCTTTCCACGACTAACCTACGTAGTGAATTGGGGGGTTAGAGGGGGACGGAGCCCCCCATTCGTTGCATCGATTGCGCAGCGGGGAGGTTTGAGGGGGGTGGGTAGCCCCCCTCTACGGGGTCTGAGGCAATGCCCTGGGAAATTTGTTTCTTTGGACCCTATATTAGGTTGGGCGAACCTACCTATGGTTTTCGGTCCATGGTATTGGACGCGATGGTTTTCGGTCCATGGTATTGGATGCTTCGTCATGTACAAATATGTATTATAACATTGAAAGAAATATAATGAAAAATCAAGCTAGTAGTCCCGGTTTTGGGATCCAGGGGAAAATCTCTGTGTATATGTGTTTTATGTGTTATGCTCTCACATTGTTTATTTTCTGTGTTTTAGAATTCGTATGCAAGTAATTTCTGTACAGGGTTAAACCCTACATTTCCTTGCCTTGTGATAAATACGGTCTCTCAAGAATGAATAGAAAGAGGGGTAGAGTAGGTGACAACACCCATAAATTCCAATTATGATCTATGATGAAAACATGCAAAACACATATTTGAAGTAAAGTAAAGTGACTCGAGAGTGTGAAAATGCACTTGGTTTGCGAAACCTTTTTTTATTTTGTTAGGATAATGAATATTGTGTGGTAATGGCCCAAAATTTAAAAATTACAAGATTAATTGATAAATAATTATAACTTAGAATAACTTGTAAAAAGGACTGGTGAATCCCCTAGGTTTCATTGAGAAAAGCTCCTAACGAAAGATAAAATCAATTAAGCACTTAGGAAATGAAATTCATTTTGAGGTCATGGTCTTATATATACTCAATGTTTGTTGGTTCCTATCCTATGTATTCATTGGTATGCATACTTGGTTTAAATAAGACATATGTTTTCATTTCAAAGTGTAGAAACCCTGGTTAAAAATACATGTAAAAATATATAAGACCACGGTCATGGGACACGTATTCCAAGTTGAATGGTGGGAAATACATCCTAGTGCGGGTGTACATTCGGTTTATTATGGCTAAAGGAAATTAGCAAAGGCAATGGCGAAGGCTTTGGAAAGGCATGAGACATTTATTGACATTTTGTCTATGAAAATAATGGAAATTAGGAGAAAAGGGATGTGAAAGGTCACATATTGCATGTGAGGAGGAAAATGATGGAAAATGAAGAAAATAGAGGCCTCATTAATAAAAGGGTTTATGAGGATTAGTTCATAGACTTTTGTCAGTTCAGTTTTGGAGCTCTCTCTCTATTATCTCTCTCTCTCATTCTTGGACACTTAGACTTTCTTGGAGCACTCTTAGAGAGTCTGGCATACTTGGACTTTGGAGCAAGAAGGCAAAGGAAGAGAAAGAAAGTGCAAGAGGACATCGTGATCAGTAGCTACAACGGATTTAGCTTGCAGATACTAAGTTGCATGTATGTTTTCCTCGCTAGTTTTGGCATGCATGGCATGTGCATGTGTCTTTATTGGTCATGATCTATTATTGGCATGGAGGATTGCCTGGATTGACAATGGATTTGTGTAGCCTTGCCATTTCTTGGATAGCCATGGCGTTGTGGGTTTATTTCTTTGTTTATTTCTGGTTGGTTCTCATGTTTCCTTTAGCTTGGGTTGAGCTATTAGTTCCTGGAAGCCCTGGTTGGACAAACGCTCTGGAAGCCCTATAACAACTTTGGTTGAGTTACTAGTCTTGGAAGCCTTGGTTGGAAAAATGCTCTAGAAGTCCTTGGTGGGTTGATTTACTACTCTTGGTGTAACATCCATGGTTAAAAATTCATGTAAAAATATATAAGACCATAGTCATGGGACACATATTCCAAGTTGAATGCTGGGCAAAACATCCTAGTGGGTGCTAATTGGTTTATTAATGGCTAAAGAAATTGGCAAAGGAAATGGCAAAGGCCAAATGGCATTTTTGGCACATTTATTTATGAAAATAATGGAAATTAGGAGAAAAGGGAGGTGAAAGGTCACAGGTTGCATGTGAGGAGGAAATTGAAGGAAAATGAAGAAAATAGAGGCCTCATTGATAAAAAGACTTTTGAGGATCAGTGGGTAAGCTTGGTCAATTCAGTTTTGGTGGAGCTCCCTTCTATTCTCTCTCTCTCTCTCTCATACTCTTGGATACTTAGAGTTTTCTTGGATCACTCTTAGAAGAGTGTGGCATACTTGGAGTTTTGGAGCAAGAAGGCAAAGGAAGGGCAGGAAAGCACAAGAGGACATCAAGATCAACAACTACAACAGGTTTTTCTTGCAGGTACTGAGTTGCATGTATGTTTTCCTCAATAGTTTTGGCATGCATGTGGTTTCTTGGCCATGATATGTCATTGGCATGGAGGATTGCCTATATTGACAGTGGATTTTCCTAGCCTTTCCATTTCCTAGATAGCCATGGTGTTGTGGGTTTATTTCTTTGTTTTTTTTCTGTTGATTCTCATGTTTCCTTTAGCTTGGTTTGAGTTACTAGTTCCTGGAAATCCTAGTTGGACAAAGGCTCTGGAAGCCCTGTAACATCTTGGGTTGATTTACTAGTCCCGGAAGCCTTGGTTGGACAAACGCTCTGGAAGCCCTAGGTGGGTTGAGTTACTAGTCTTGGAAGCTTTGGTTGGACAAACGCTTTGGAAGCCCAGAATAATTTATGGGTTGAGTTACTAATCTTGGAAGCCTTGGTTGGAACAAATGCTCTGGAGCCCTAGAAGGCTTGGGTAGAGACCAATATGATGATGGTTTTGTGATGTATGACCATGAGGTGGAATCATTGTTTGATGGGCTGAGGTGGTTTAGCTTCCAGAAGCCCTAGATGGTTTTGATTGATGTGTTTTATGGGATCCCACATTCATGCTTGGAATATGGCACAAGGGTGACTGATTGAAGAGAGATTTGGCTCAGCCATGTCTACGGTCGGGTGGAACGTGGTAGTCCCACACCGGGTTGGCCTGTGAATGTTTAATATGAGGCTATTTCTCCTTGTTATCTCATGAGTATTATATTGGTTTATATGTGAATTATATGGTTTTTGTTTCCTTGGTATTTCTGTTGGTTATGAATATGTATTATGACAATGGCTATATATGACTCGCATCATGTTTTTACTTGTATATGAATTAACAATTTATCTATGGCCTAATGGATGAAAAGTGCAACTAAAGTGATA
This sequence comes from Pinus taeda, assembly GCA_000404065.3. Lineage (NCBI taxonomy): Eukaryota > Viridiplantae > Streptophyta > Pinopsida > Pinales > Pinaceae > Pinus > Pinus taeda. The sequence goes on from APFE031055240.1 coordinate 4,556, forward strand.
AGGAAACAATGCCTCATGGCAAATCTCAAATAAGTATGAGACCCCTATGCTTAGATCTTTCATTTACACTTGTAGATTGCATTGATGCCAAGTGTTTGACAAAATTTCAGTCCCAATTGGTGGTCAGGCCTAGTCTTGGAGTTCGTTTTTGGTTTATTAGTCTTGTAATCATGTGTTTAACGGATTCCAGAAGTTACAACAAGTTTTAGGCAATGGTCGGAATTTTGGACTTGAAAAGTGCCTTAAATCCCACGGACTTTAGCATAGGTCTTTTGGAAATAGTCCCTGGACGCAGGCATGCAGGCTTGTGGGAGTGTCTAGAGCTCTTTGGACATTGGCATGCCCATAGCATGAGAGCATCCAGATGTTCAATAACTTAAAACTTAGTAGGACTTAGGGGTTGGTTAGTAGAAAGGTTGGGATGGTTCTTAGGAGTCCTATTACTAATGTTGAAGGTTTGTATGGTGTGTTTTCGTTAGTTTCACTTCCTTAACGCGACTTAGGAAGTCAAATCATATCATAGTAACTTATCGTCACATGTTTACCTCGGTTGACCGGTTACTTGGGTAGATGTGGGAGGAGGGTGCTACACCTCGAATCCCTGGTTGGACAAACGCTATGGAATCCTGATGACAAACGTGGGTTGAGTTACTAGTCTTGATGCTCTGGAGCCTTGGAAGGCTTGGGTAGAGACCAATCTGATGATGGTTTTGTGATGTATGACCGCGAGGTGGAATGATTGTTTGATGGGTTGAGGTGGTTTGGTCTCTAGAAGCCCTGGATGGTTTTTATTGATGTGTTTTATGAGATCCCACAGTCATGCTTGGAATATGGCACAAGGGTGACTGGCTGAAGAGAGAATTGGTTTAACCATGTCTACGGTCGGGTGGAACGTGGTAGTCCCATATCAGGTTGGCTTTTACATAATTAATATGAGGTTATTTCTCCTTGTTATTTCATGAGTATTGTAATGGTTTATATGTGGATGATATGGTTGTGATTTCCTTAGTATTTATGTTGTTATTATGTTGGCTATAAACATGTATTATGACAATGATGATATATAGCTAACCTCATGTTTTAATTTGTAAATGAATGAACAATTTATCTATGACCTAATAGATGAAATTACAACTGATGATATAATGGAACACTGGTTCTTAGCGTTTCTCAGATAAGTATGAGACCCCTATGCTTAGATATGTTGTTTACACCTGTAGATTACATATTTGTGACATATTTAACGAAATATCTGTCATGGCTAGTAGGGGTCCAATTAAGCCCTTGTTCAAGTATTTGCATTTGTATCATCATTCCATTGTTATATTTATGTTTTGAAGGTGTCATTTAGTTTTGGGTAGTGACCTGGGCTCTGAGCCTAAAAAAGTGGCTCAAATATTAGGGAAGCTAGCACAACACTAAGAAAAATAGTCCCTGGATGCTGGCATACCATGTTGTGGGAGCATTCAGAGCCTTCTGGATATTGGCATGCCCATATCATGGGAGCATCTGGGGGTTAATTGGTCGAAAAACTCAGTGGGACCTAAGGGCTGGTTACCAGAGAGGTTGGAATGGTTCCTGAGAATCATGTTGTTGATGTGGAAGGTATGTATGGTGTGTTTCTGTCGATTCCACTTCCTTAATGTGACATAGGAGGTCAAATCATATCATAGTAACTTCTCGTCAAATGTTTACCCTGGTTGGTCGGTCACTTGGGTAGATGTGGGAGGAGCGGGTTACAGAGTGGTATCAGAGCATGGTTCACCCCTCAGACTGGATGGGCAATGTATTGGTCATGAATTCATGTTGGTTACAGATGTGTTCCTTATGCTTGTAGTCCATGTGCTTGTTGCATTCACATGGTGTTGATCATAGTTGTAGTGATGTCGCCATGTGAAGGTTGATGATGTGGTTATGGAATGTGTCATCATCAATGTATGGTTGTATATGCATCCGTTATGCATGTCAGTGTTTATATGTTGTTATGCATGCATTTTCATGGTGAAGGTTGTTGTGCATGAGGTCACTATATGCAATTAGGTCATCATGATTTTGTTGGTTGTTATGATGTTTATGTGTTGGTTGAGATAGAGTAGGAGATGTAGATTAGCGAGATTGAAACAATAAACTTCAGGGTAAGAGTATATCGTCATATAGGTTTGTGTGTTGGGCATGCAGGTATGTAGGTTAAGGATTGCTATATGCATTATGGTTATGTGTATGCCTTTCATTCTATTGATTTTATGGTTACATACATGATAAATGCTAGTTGATTAGTGTAGTCGTATGCACATGTGTGAGACAGTCATGAATGACAGTATCTTGTGGTTGTATGTATTTCTATTGTTGTTTTATGTTAGATAACTTAATGATTTTGTTATACGTCGTTGATGAATATGTTATATGTTAACTTGTAGTTAGCTTGATTATTACGTTAAATGTCGTTGATGAGTATGTTATTAGATAACTTCTTGTTGTTATATGATAGTTAGCTTGCTGATTAGGTTATATGTTATTGATGAGCATGATATATAACTTGTTGTTGTTATATTTTAGTTAATGATTAGGGTTATTGCATTAAGATCTTGAATTTATATGTATCATACTAAATTGGATTGGCTTATGGAGATGGTCAGGGTTATGATATTCAGGTATGAGTCGACTTATTTGTGATAGTGTGTTGTACTAATCTAAATTGGTTGTGCATATGTGATTGCTATGAATGAATGACAATTTGTTTATGAGCTTATGATGTGAACATATTAGCTAGTTACTGGTATGGATATCATGACCTTATTTATGTTTGAGATGACATGTTGTGAAGTTTTATTGTGCTAATTTAGATTGATTTTGTAGACAAGATAGCCTTCCTTGAGATATATTAAGGCATGAGTTTTCTTATGTCATCTACTTGGTGCTTGATTTTTTTATTATGGTCATCTATTTGGTGTTGGACTATTTGTGTCTATTATGTCATCTTCCTCTTGTTTGAATGTTTGATTAATTGCACGATAGGAGTATGTGTCTATAAGATTGCATGAAGAAATGGTCTTGTTTTAAGATGGTTTTACTCACACATATGTGTTGAGATAACTGACATGTACTTGAGTGTAATAGGTGATAGTTGTAGCATTATGTCTAATGAGTATGAGTTGACTATGTATTATGACATGATTGTTAGTCTTGGTAAAGGTTGATTTCAAATTGGTAGATATGATTGTCTTGATATTTGGAACATGTGGTTGACATGTGTGAACAATTGTAGGAAACATGCTTGGTATTAACGTGACAAGGTAATAATTGATGTGTTTATGTAACTAACAGTTGGGTGATGTGATAGTATATAGTAAGCCTTGATTGAAACAAGGTAAAAAGGTAAAAGAAAGGAATTGGGCAAGAATTCCTTTGGCTATGTTTGGTAACCCTAATTCCAAATGAATGAGTGCTTTGCATACCGAAAGTCTTCTTAACCTTGATTTCATCTGACATTATGTGGGTATGTGCTATATTCATGGACATGTATTTGATAGGTATAACAATTGGTGTCTAGTTATAGCTAGATCTGTCAAAGGAATTGGAGTCCTTGAGACATGGCACATATGTGTTTAGCTACAAGGAAACGTGCTTGACATAACAAGGTAAGCTAACTAGAATATTGTTATATTCATTTATACATTGACAATTATGTGTTTATGGTAGTGTGATGCAGGGAGTTGCATGGTAAGAGAGGCTGCCATGAAATCTTGATGAAGGCTCAGGTTGTGCTTTCCTATGGAAGCACTAGGAACCACGGGGATTTAGTCATGGTGTTTGTTTCTAGTCTTGTGCTTTGGTTTTTTGTGATTTGGTTGCACTTCATTAAATCTTTTTTATGTCTGGTGCAAGGCCTTGCCACTTTGTTGTGGAGTCGTGTTGTTATTGGTTTCATGGTATTCTTCTTGTTTGTTTCTTGTGCTTGCCTTTTAAGTTTTGAGTCTGGGAATTGGTTGTGAAAGAGGAAAGTTATGGAGTTCAGGGAGAGTTGTGTGGTACCCAACAAGTGATGTAAGGCTCAGATGAAGCTCGGTGCATGTATAAGGGTAGTTGAAGGCAAGAGTATGACGACTACTTGGACTGGTTGGGTCCATTGGTGTAAATGGATGATGGCAGGACAATCATGGTAAAGGTAATCAAGAAAGGTAAGGTGATTAGATTTGAGGCATCATATGCCTTGGTTATGTTGGGAACTGTTGTTCTCGATGTTGCTCATGCGTTGGATGCATAAAGGGAGTTGTCTTAACCTTGACCTTGTTATATCTAGTAATTATGGTGTGATCATGATTATGTTGATGTTTATATATATATGCCGTGTCTAACAGGGTCATCATGGATCATGGTTATTCAATGCTAATGTTTATATATATATGCATGTATGTATGTATGCATACCGTTGTTTGACAATGTCATTAGGAATCATCCTTGTGGAGGAATGATTGCTTACGTAGATGAATGGCATGAAGAGGTTCCTGGTTTATGAGGAATCAAGTAGTCATAAAAAATATACGAGGTCAATATCATGTGGTTATGAGTTGATATTATGTGATTATATTATGTCTATGTTATGGACAAGCTATACTGAGGGATACATCAACAAAATGAAAGCACTGTGTTCTGTAGGATGTTGGGATAATCATGGATGGCGAAGAGACACTGGAAGCAAGGTTGATTGGTAGAGACAGTGTGGTTTTGGATGTGTGGTACTACTGTTGTGCATATGTTGTATATGTTGTACATGTTGCGTTTGTGAAGTTGTGCACATGTGGTGTGGTGTATATATAGCGTGTGTACATGTTTTTTATGCAATGTTATGTACAAGGTGGTATAGATAGCGTTGTGTGAATGTTGTATATGCAGTGTCGGGTATAGATGGTGCTATGTACATGTTGGATATGCAGTGTTATGTACCTATTGTACTGTGTGCATGACAGATATGCAACGTTGTGTGCATATGGTGTTGTGCGCATGTTGGATATGCAGTGCTGTGTACATATGGTGTTGTGTGCATGATTGTAAAAGTGGTGTTGTGAGAATGTGGTGCCATGTACATGTTGTACATATGGTGATGTGTGCATATTGTGCATATGGCATTGTGTACATGTGGTGTCATGTACACGTTATGCATGTGGTACTATGTACATGTGGTATTGTGTACACATTGTACAGGTGGGGCAGTGTACATGTGGCATTGTGCAGGTGGTGTCGTGTAGATGTGATGTTGTGCAGGTGGTGTGGTGTACATGTTGTACACGTGGTATTATGTGCATGTCACACATGCTATGTTGTAGGCATGCAATACTATGTATGTGCATTATGTAGTTGTGGTATTATGACATGTATTATTTATGTTGTACTCTGCGTACGTATATGTATTGTGTGGTACATCACGTGTAAGTGAATGTATTGTGTGGTGGTGTACACCAGATGTAGCTGTATGTACTATGTTGAGTTGTACACTGGGTGTAGGTGTATTTGTTGTATGTCAGGTGTAGGTGCATGTATTTCATGGTGTTATGTGTCATGTGTGGTTGTATGTTTGTGATGCACACTATGTGTATGTGCACATGGTTAAGGAGAAGGCACTGGGTGTTTTTCGTGTGTGGAAATCGATCCGGTGTGCGTACAGAATAAAGACAAAGGTAGAAGCTAAGGATTCATTAAATAGTAAGTATCAATATTTTATTTTAGTTTTATTATGCATGTGATTTATGATTCTGGTCTATGATGATTACATGTGATCTATGATTCCGGTTTATGATGGTTACATGTAATTTATGATTTTTATCTCTGATGGTTGTGTTTTGAGCTAACCTGATGTGATATGTTTATACATGATGATTTGGTCAAAGATGCTAGTTTGACTTGTTGTGACAGGAAGCAAATAGAATTGCAAGTGTAACTTGTTGAGGGGCCACCAATGAGGTATGATTTGAAGTTATTTCAATTTATTTTGAATCTAATGGAAATTATGTGCTTGGTAAAGGAAGCATGGAAATTCCTAGTTGGCTAGTCGAAATTGATAGTAAGAATTAGCAGTGTGAGTGAAAGGAATTGAAAAAGGCAGCAGTACAATGGTAAAGCATTTAGGAGTAGGGCCATTGTGTGACACTGGTACCAATAATGTCCAGTGATTGCCATGAGCATGCTATGACTGATATGATGGTTTGAGGCAGGGATATGCCTTGGTTTCTGGACCTTTTGATGTGAGGAAACCTTGCCAAGGGATGGACTGCTCAGGATGGGGGTTGTCAGACCAGGAAGTAACTCCTCAAAACAATTTGTTGATTTCATTTAGGTTGATGTTTATTATATACATGAGGGAGAGACTGTTCATTTCATCTCCCGATGCCTATTCATATTCTCTATTATTTATTTACATCATTTTCAGTTATTCACCCAATCCTGATGATTAGGTGTCAACATTCCCCCCCTTAATCTGAAGGGATGTTCGTGAGTCTGAGCATTGTTCTGAATCTTTCAAGCTTTTCTCTTCCAAGCGCTTTGGTGAAGATGTCTGCAATTTGCTCGTTCGTGGAACAATGGAGGAGATGGATTGTTTTGGCCTCAACATGATGTCGAATCAGATGATATTTAGTATTGATGTGCTTCGTTCAATCATGGAACTTTGGGTTATTGGCCAACTTTATTTCAGAGGTATTGTCAATCATGAATGGAGTTGATTGTGCTTGTTTTACCTACAAATCTTCATGAATTTTCTTGAGCCACACAATTTATTTTGTTGTCTCAACTGCTGCCATGTATTGTGCTTCTGTTGTGGAATATGTCGTAATTGATTATTTGCATGATCTCCAGGAGACAACTCCTGATCCAAGACTCATAGCATATCCTGAAGTAGATACCCTAGTTTCTTTGTCTCCATCGAAGTCTAAATCAGAGTATCCAATCAAGTTGAAGTCATCCACCTGTGTGTACTTGATTCCAAAGTATTGAGTTCCCTTCAAGTACCTTAGAACTCTTTTTGCAGCAGACCAATGTCCCTCACAAGGCTTTTGCAATAAACCTAGAGAGGATTCCAATAGCAAACGAATGTCTGGTCCAAGTAGTAGTTAGATATTTGAAACTTCCTACAAGCTGTCCATACTTTGTTGCATCTCAAATTCCTTTTCCTCATGGATTTGAGCTTTAAGTTTTGTTCATTGGAGTAGTAAGAGGATTGCATTCTGTCATGCCAAACCTTTCAACAAATCTCCAATTCTTCTTTTGAGAAATAATATGGACTTCAGATGTTGAGTTACTTCAATACCAAGATAGTAATGAACATAGCCCAAATCAGTCATTTCAAAACCTTTTCCTCAATTCCTTTTTCTATGGATGCAATATAGCTTTCATTGTTCCCTGCATCAAAAGATCATCTACATATACCACAAGATATACAACTGTTTTGCCAACTTTCTTGACAAATAAAGGTGCATCATCAAGATCAAAATGTTTGAATTTGAGTTTCAGAAGATGCTCAGTTAGTTTTTCATACTAGGCTCGTGGTGCTTGTTTGAGGTCCTACAAGGATTTCACAAGTTTGCATACTTTATGTTCATGTCCTTTCACAGTAAATCCTTCAGGCTGGGACATAAAAACATTCTCTTTTAAGTCTCCATTCAAGAAAGCAGTTTTTACATCCATTTGATGGACTTTCCAACCATTCTGAGCTGCTAGGGCAAAGAGTGTCTGGATGGTAGCCCATTTTGTTGTGGGGGCAAAATTCTCCTTATAATCGATCCCTTCCTTCTGTACAAAACCTTTTGCCACAAGCTTGGCTTTGTGCTTGTGAAGTGAGCCATCAACTTTATACTTGTTCTTGTAGACCCACTTGCAGCCAATTGGTTTGGTTCCTAATGGAGGACCAACCGGCTTCCAAGTGCCATTCTTTATGAGGGCATCATACTCCTTTTGCATTCCTTCTTTCCATTCATCATGAGAAGAAACTTCTTTGAAGGAAGTTGGTTCAAAATCTATAGACAAATACAATTCACAATCATAAGAAACATCCATATCAATAGGTGAATTAGAGTCATCTACATCACCTCGATTTTTCCGGTTTGAATTTCTAGTTCCTGTCTTTCCAATCTCATCAGGATGAACACTTTCAAGTGTCTTTGACAACCACTTTGGAGAACCTTTCTGAGATGGTCCAGGCTGCTCTGTTGATTGAGTTGGGACTATGTTAGAGTTGGTCTATTCAGCCCTCCGTCAGAGATCAAAACCTCTTTTGTTGCATTTCATTTTAGGTGTCTCATTCAACTCGATCATCTGCATTCCACTAGGAGCATCGATCTTCTGATGGAAGGGTCTTATCTTCATTCTTCCCTCATGTCATGTACCTGCTGGTTCGTGTCTGATCATCAAAGTTCATCAAAATCAATTTTACAGTCATTATGGATGGTCTTTTGGTTAGCCAAGAGTCATGTCAATCATTAGGTCTAGGGTTTCGCAAATTTTGTCTTCAAAATGTCTAATAATGAGGATGTTCATAATAAGTTTTTATTCCAGATTTGTCATTGCCAATAATGCTCGAGAATGATTCTTCCTCAAAATTCTGTTTTGAAGAAGAAATCGTCAAATTTATTTTTTTGTAATAAATATGTAATTTTTAAGGTTTTTCAAGTTCTACAGTTCTTCAGTGCAGCCCTAGTCATCCTTTTCCGAAATCCAATGCCATATCCCTGTAAACAATTGCCAAGAATTTCATCAATTTAGTCGAAAAATCAAAGAAACAACCAAAAAATAGAGTTTGTATTAAAAGGTGGAAAGTGCCAAATTCAAAACATAAGAAAGTGGGTTTTTGCAAAACAAAAATCAAATCCATGACTATACAAGATATTTTCACCATTTAAATGTCATTTGCACTCAATAAGTTGTCAAAGACCCAAAGGAAATCGTGGAAGAGAAAAAATTGTGATTTTGAAGGTCGAATGTGTGTTGGAAGGTTGCGCAGCACATTGGGAGGAAGTTGCGGCGCACTGGGAGGTCGCGGTGCATAGAGCCGCTGTTCGCAATGCAAAATTGAATGTGCGTGGCGCATACAACCCGCATGATGCACTGGGTTGTGCGCACGGCGCACAGGGCCGACAAGCAAAAATATCATCGCTGCTTCTAAAAATTTCAAACCAACTCAGTTTTCCTCGTGCCAAGTAAGTTTGTAAGGCTGTGAATTCCTCTTAGCTTGTGTTTGGTGTTGTTTGGAGGGAAGAATATGAAAGTTTAAAAGTTGAAAACATAAACCCTCTAATTTTGATAAAAATTGCCTCTTAGGGTTTAATTTTGAGTGAAAATTTGACGTTGGTTCCAAGTATTTCAAATCTCATTCCTTTCCTATGGTTCCTTTCCCCTTCACTGCCATATTATCATTGGTCAATCCTTTATTCCCTAACATCCCAAATCACTTATTCCTAAGTTCTATTATCCTTATTCTTAAACCCTACCATTCCCTATCACTCTCCTTCTCTCATTTCACTTATACAATCCTCAAGTCCCCAAGCAGTCAAGTGACTGTCCTCACATTTTAAATCTCACTTGACAAACTCCACTTTTCCCACTGTTCCATATTCCTCACAGTCCCTGATTTCCCTTTTGCACATTTGGCATTGGAAAAAAAGGCACCAATTAGTCATTCTCAACAAACCAAACATACACCTTGCATGGACATTATGGAGACAGACACTGAAACATCATATGAACAAGACAGTGATTCTACCGCAAAGCTTAATGCACCAAGGAGGCCTTTTAAGGGTGGCAGACATGTCAGAGAAGAGCCCACCTCATTGACTCAATTGCAGGCTTGCCCACTTGCCATGGCATGTTTCCAACAACAGTCATGTTTTCAGTATTGTGAGATGATTGCTCAGATTCAGTATCATCAGGAGTTGGCTCGGTTGTTTGTTTTACATCTGCATGATGGTCAGGTAACTCTTGCTCGTGTAAATTTCACCTTGACACCAGAAACCATTTCTCAAGCAACAGGAATACCGAATGTAGGTGAGGAATGGAACAAAAGACAACAGGTAGAAAGGGTACATTATAAACCATACATCAGGCCTAGCTATGTGAGACAGCTCAGCAGGGTGTTTCCATTCCAGTTTTTGAAAGAATTCTATGCGCCGTTGATGAGACTCATTATCAGATATTTCAGTTGTGAAGGCCGCTTCTCACGCCTCTATGCATACCATATCAGGTTATTGATGCATTTCACGAGAGTGAAGATGATGAACATTCCATATTTCATGTGCTGAAACATCGAGAGGATGACTACTTTTGTGCAGAAGAAGACTCCTGAATAGCAGTACAATAGCATTTATCACTATGCGCTCATCAACATCATTGTTGTACATCAGCTTGGTTTGCAGGGTATCACATGGGAAGACTTCATTTCCCATGAGTTTTTCATAGCTTCAACAGCTCATCAGGAGGTTGTCCATGATGTGGGTGAACCTTCACATCAGTATGGAGGTCAGGAGGTGGAGACTACTAGTGTGCCGACACATGTCACCTATCAGAGAGGCATGAGAGGATTGTTTGCAACAGCCTGACGAGTACTATCTCCACCTGGGGTGGAAGGGGTCTCGTTGCCGTCATCAGCAGCACAAGTACAGGTACAAGACAGAGGCAAGAAGCCTATGCAGGATGAGGGCCCTTCAGGAGGCCAAGACACTGATTTCATCCTCATTGATGATGATGTGAGCTCACCTAGCTCAAAGCTGAGGGAGATTATTCAGGAGTAGAAGGCCAAGATAGATGCATTGATCGACAAGTTGCAAAGAGCTCAATGGGTCATAAACTATTTGGAGCAGCAAAACAAACAATTGGAGGATCAGCATACAGTCATGGAATTGCAAAACATCCGTGAAAACCGCCAAGCTGCCCAAAGACGGAGGGTGGAGCTCACTTCGCTTGAGCAAGAGATCAACGTCGATCAGGAATCTTGGCTTGAGAGGACCAACATTCATCTTGAGAAGCTATTGGCAAAGGCAAACAAGTACAAGGACATGCTCAGGCACATGAAAAATTATTATTGGGCACGAAATCATGTTTGCAAAGCGAGGATCAAAATCTTGAAGGCAAGACTAAGGAGGGCACTAAAATGACACAAAAGGGATGATAGGCTCCAAATCTTGGCTGAAGCTTCTTTGGCTGAGCATGATACTCAATGATAGATATTCAGTCCAAATTTCAGCAAATTTGGAGAAAATTTTGTTAATTTTGAATTTTTTGGCTTCAAAACATATTTTCCTGCCCAACGCGTAGCACCACTTGGCGCGCGCTTATAATTGGGAGATCCTCTGGAGGAAAACTTTGTATTTCTGGATTTGTTATAAAAAGTTATGCATTCTAATGAATTACCTAATGATTTCATCAAGTTCTGGGTTGCCTAAAGGGTTAAAAACACATAAAAAATGACCTCTCTGCCACCTTTTGCACCCACAGGAAGTAGTTTTGGGAGATTGAAGTTTTGGAGGGGCAAATGACATCCAAATCCAGAAATTCCACTTGGGTTGGAAAGTAGATAGGCAGGGATTTCCAACGAGCTATCATGAGCTCAATTTGGACTTCGGGAAGGGCTTCAAAATCAGCTCCAAACTTGTGCTACGCATAGAGATTTTGGGCGAGACGCATAGAGAATTTTGGCCTATTTTTCACTCTTCAGCTCAGAATTTCGGCCAGTTTTGACTAGTTTTACTTTTTGATGTTACTCTTGATCTAGCTTGATGTAATTTCATGAAAATGATGTAATTTTGGCACATTTTTACTTGTCTTAATAGATTCATTCACCAAAAGGTGAAATGTAAGTGAATGAATCAGTTTCCTATCATATAGAGGCAAGTTGTTTCATTACCTATTTTTCAGTTCCTTGTGTAGATATGGGTGAAACAGCTCCTAGAAAGATGAGCTCGACCCCTAGAGGCATGGGAAGGAGTTAGGCTTATCTATATCATGTAATTTCTCAGTCATTTTCAGGGTTGGACACTTGGGATTGCTTGGCACTTCATTGTACATCCATTTTCAACATTTTTGGCAAAGGAAAGACCAGGGTTTTGCAACACTTGTTGGGATCCTTGTGGCTTTGTGTTTTGATGGTGTTTTTCTTCATGCAATTATAAGTTCATTTATGTTTTATGTATGCCATTTCCCTTCTATTTGCTTCTGAAATTAAACAAAATTGAGTGACAAAGATAGAATTCATGAGTTTGTTATGCTCCGCTCTAAACTTTGTTTAGTTTTACATGTTTTCATCTGTTTGGAGAGTATTCTTGCAGCCTCTTGCACTCTTCATCTCCTCAGTGGTCTTTTCTATCCATTCATTTAATCTAAAGCATCAAAACTACTGCCTACCTTGCCCCAACCAGAACTCTGCAAAAATTTGGCCTCATCCCCGGACCCAAATTTGCCTTTCCCTTTTTCCAACAAAAAACCCCCAAAAACTCAAATCAAATCCTTGCACTTCATACCTAGCCTAAGATTAGTTGTTAAATCATTCATCTCAAGCCCCATCTGATTATCTTTTGCTGAGATTGACCCGGAGAGAGCCCTCTCCTGTCCTCGTAGGGCTAGCTACGAGGCTGAGCGTGGTTTGATGTGGACCTACAAGCTTACCTTTTCAGCCTGAGGTAAATCTAGGCTCTAACA